>JMFS01057419.1:0-20399 GCA_000699545.1 Podiceps cristatus | reverse complement strand
TGGCTCATGTTGAGTTTCTCATCCACCAATTCTCTTCAATTCAGTGAAATCCTGTCTGACTAAACTGTGAGTGTTTGCTGAGAGGGTCAGAAAGGATTCAGGTAAAGGTGTCTAGTGGATTTCCAGAAAGCCTTTGATGAGGCTGTGCACCTCATCTTATGAAAGCATGTGAGCTGCCACAGGGTTGGAGAGGAGGTGGTCAATGCACAGGTAGCAGGAGTGGACCTCAGAAAGTGAAGAAAGTTTTGGAAGCTAGTTAGGTTTTGGTGGTTGCTCTCCAGACAAAATGCAGAACAGAAATGTTCTTTGTGGTGGAACATAAAACAAAGACCCATTTGTTCATAGGCAGTTTTTAAAACTGAAAGTAAACTTAGGTATAAGATACCTTTAACTAATCAGTGGCCCAGAGGAGCTATATTTTGGCAAAATTTGGAAATTTATTTGTCATCTTCATGGATGTCTGTAATAATATGATAATTTATGAAAAGGAGGTAATTATTAATGTTGAGTGCAATCTCCCGTGGAGGTTATGATGAAAAATTACAAATAAAACTCCTTAATCTGTACCTTTTGCCTCCTGTCAGACTTAACAACTTGAATTATTTTCAAGATCCTGAGGTTTTATTTGCACTTACCGCTTTGAACTAGAGTAAAGTACAAAGATGCAGGAAATATTCTTGAGTTAGAAATTAATAATTGTTATTACACACATTTGATGAAACATCTTAATTCAAGCAGCCCTGTTAAAAGCAGATCCATAATTTATGATAGTTCATAATGTTCTTGATTATCTTTAAAGATATGTCTGTGGGTTGAAACATATTTTCTCTTGTCTTGAACCTTGGGTTGGTGAAGCTTTTTTAGTGAAGATCAAATTTCTATATTCTTTTCTTTCTTCCTTTCCCAATTAGAGAATTTCTCTTGTACTGCAATTCACCTTGTTCTGTTACCAGTTCAAACATAATTATGACTGGAAACATTGAGCTAAATTTGGCCACTCTCAGCTGTATTTATTAGAAACAAATACTTTTTTTGGTGGCTAATCATGAAGAGTATATGTAACAAGGCTGTTAAGTGTAAACGGAATTTTGTACATATCTGGCTGAAAACAAAGTCTATGGTTATCTTTTGGAAAGTTAATATTGTGAGGTTCTTTAGATAGCCCCAATATGTAAAGAATAAGCAAAACCTATTGTCCTGGTTTCAGCCAGGACGGAGCTAGTTTTGTCTTCAGCAGCTCCTGTGTTTTGGATTTAGTATGTGAAACAAGGTGACAGCACGCTGCTGGTGTTCGCTGCTGCTGAACGACCAAGGACATCTTGCAGTTTCCCAAGCTTTACTGATGTGCAGGTGCAAACACTTGGGAGGGTACAGCCAGAAGAGTTGATCCAAACTGGCCAAAGAGAGTATTCCATACCATAGACGTCATGCCCAGTATAAGTGAGGGTCAGCCATTGCTCTCAGGTTCTGGTTCCTTGTTTGGTTCGCTTCCTGTTCATGTTCCCTTCTTGTTACTTTATTCTTGTTTTATTTCATTCGGGCCTGTTTGTTTGTCTGTTCCCTCACGCTCTCTCTGGAACTTGCTTTTCTGGGAGAGCTGCGGGGGAATATCCCTGCTCCCTGACTGCTGCTCAGGACGGGCTGTATCGGTCCTCGGGTGGTGAGAAATTGTGCATTGTTCATTTTGTAATTTCTATTATCCTTTTACATTATATTAATATATTTTTATCTTTTCCTTTCCTGGCTTTGTAAAGTGTTTTTATCTCAATCCATGAGCTCTCTCCGTTTCTCCTCCTCACCCCACTGGGGAGGGGAGGGGTGAGGAAGCAGCTACATGGTCTGGTTACCATTCGGGGTTAAACCACAACACTGATAAACCTATTGGATGATCCTAAAAAGGAGAAGGCTTTTCTAAAAATGTGGGAAATGACTGAAGTCTTGTATTACAGTGCCATTGGTCTGAGAAAGTCTAGAAAGTGTACTTTTAAGAATACATTCACCATTTCCCAGTTCTCTGGCTGAAAGATCTTAGACTCTGAAAGACCACTGTAGTGTCCAATCTGATCTTAATATATCATCCAGTAATACCTGTATCAGATTGATGACTTCTGATTGAACTGCATGTTCACCTGAATAACATCTTTAGACATTGTGCCCTTGTGCCTTCTTATTTCACTTCACTGTCACTAGGCATATTAAAGCATAGATTTCGAAGTGCTTTTTTTCAATCAAAATGACTTTTTATTGATTAAAACAGGAATTTGCTTTTTTATAATAAAAATTTTTAAACTCACAGTTGCCAGGGCTTCCTTAGATAGCAGTGCAGACTGTTAGGGTTTAGATTTTCCTGAGCAAGACATTGGACTGCATTAAGTTTTCCTATCTTTGTCAAGTCCCAAGCTGCAGTCATAGATTGAACAGGTGACTGCACGTGGTCTGGTTTACTTAAATAGTTTCCTCTGAATTATTATGCTGGTGTTTGCATAGAGTAGGATATAGCCAAGAGTTTGCTCTGCGGTAGTGCAATCTGCATATTAAATGGCTGGAAGCACACTTCCCTATCACACGTGTTCAAAAACTCCCTGTTCCTATTATATGAAAACTATTACAGCATAGAGTTAAGGATGCGCTTTGAGATACAAGATAGTCTCTTCTGGCTAATTCCCATGTAACAATTACTTCCAGGTTCACATTCTCTTTCTGTGGGGAGGCAGATTTACTTTAAAGAAATTATTTTATGTGAAATACTGTTTCGTAGCATATTCTGTAGTAATTTAAATTTGTACTGAATACCTATAAATGAAAGCCAGCACCTGATTTGCTGACTAATAATTCAAAAGGGTTTTTCTAACACACATCTACTTAAAAAAAAAATAATAATGTTAGAACACAGCACTTGTTCTATGCTACCAAAACCATGAATACTGAGAATTTTGCTATTTTGGGTTAGTATGTCTTATAAATTAAAATTTCAACTGCCATTATGTTCCCACTACTCACTTTGTGTTAGCTGTCACACTGCTTCATCGCATATGAGCCACTTTATCTTTCTAGAATGACACAAAATAGATTTAGGGATGAAAATGGCACGTTTTCTTCTATTTCAGTGGCTTAAATCAGCTAACAGTAGAGTCCAACTGGAGCCAGAGCCAGCAGCACTGTGGGAGCAAGTGTCTCCTTTTCTGACTCACACTCCCCCCCAAGCACTGCTGTGGCCCCACTACTTGCTTCACACATTCAGATATTTTGCTCCAATGTTGAAATGCTGGAATTATGTATTTATTATGTGAAAAGGGAAATGGTTGTGTTAAGAGAGAGCTTTCTTTTGAGGTGTGTGTGTGTCTGTGTACCGACATGTATTTTTAGAGTGTGAGATAATGATAGAATACAGTAACTTACTTTGTCAGGTGGTCTTTCTTCTGGTTAGTGCTATTTCTCTTTAATATTTAGGCACTGAAGGAAGTGTTTGGAAACAGTGTATAAGACAAGGCCAGGAAAGCTTGTGTATGTAGCAAAGATGCTAGGGGATTTTGCTTTGTGTTGGACTGCAAGTGAATGTAATGTACTCTAGATTTTCTCCTATATCATGAAATAACTTAATTCATGTTCACCTTTGACACACAGAGGAAAAAAAATGCATTAATATTGAAGCATCTGATTGCACCGAATAAATAGCGAAATGGAGTTGAGGTATACCTTGTATTTATTCAAATCTATATTTAGATTAATTTTTCATTGTTTTGTGAGTTTATTATAGGGGATTTCAACTGAGTTTGTCATCATTTGCTTTAATTTCAGTGTAGATTCTGGACATGCAATCTACTGCATTAAACAGCAGATTTTATAAATGTTTCAAGTTTAGTGATAACTGTATATTCATTTTATGGGTTCTTCAGTTGCTCTGCTTTTGGTTTCATTAGCTTTTGCAATTAGGTTATATCTAGATGAGGGGAGAGACTGAAGCTTTATACTCTCTTATGGGCATATATCTGCTCTAAAAAGTTGTTGAGTGGATCTATGGAACATGAGCTAATGTAAGTTAACGATTTCAAAATACATTCAATACATCTGTATCAAATGAAAACTAAGACAAATGCAAAAATGGATGAAAGGAGATCAGTAAAAGCATTTTTTTAAAAAAAAACTTGTCTTGCTTATTGTGGTTAAGTATCTTAAAAATTTTGCTTTATTGGGCAGGAAGCGGAGGAGATAGACGTGAAGTTATGTGTGGCGTAAAGTTATGTGTGGCAACTGAAGTCACGGACTCAGATCATGGGTGATACTGAGATGTTTATTGAAGGTACTGTGGTTTCTTATATATGCTTACAAGAGTCCTAGTAATTTTCCATCCCATTAAGAACTTCATGCAGAGCCAATGCAGCACTTCAGTCTCTTCTTTGTTGTTTGTCCTTATCGTCATGTTTGTGTCAGCTTGTTATGAGATTCTCAGTGCTCTTGCTCACGCTCCAAGTCTTGGTCCATGGTCTGCCATTCCTTGCTAAGTAGTGTGCTCCCACAATTCCCCCTTTTTTATTTTCTAGCTGGACTATCATAACTCTTTTTATGGCTCTATCATTCTTTGTACACACTGAATAATACATGGAACACATATAAAAATACACACAAAAACTACTAAACAAAATAAGCCTAACATTAAACATTTTTTAACCCATCTACCCATTCCAGAAAACTGTTGCCCAAAAATGCTGCACTCGTCATCTGCATTTAATTTCCCTACCAGCTAAGCAACTCATTGATCTTTTCATGAATAGACTCTGAGTGGTCAGACAAATTCATACAACATAACCCATCAAAATCTTCACACCCATGTCCATGAGCTAATAAAAAAAAAAATAGCTGCATGGTTTTGCAGTGTGGTATGTTGGAATGAATCAACATCTATTAACAGGCTAGACAAAGCAGCTGACGTGGCATTCGTTTGCTTTGCCAGCCAGCATCCCAGTTTGTTAAGGGTAGTTAATGCATTAGCTGATGCCACTCCAGAAGCAAGCATGGAGGCAAATAGTCGTTCAGCAGTGTTCCAAAATTCCATATTATTGTCACATTGACTATTAAAAGGCGTGTGTCATGCATTTACTCCTATGTTGGTGATGCATAAATTTTTCAATCATAGTTAAATTTGGGGTTGATAAGGTCAATCGTCCAAGGCTACAAGACCCTTCTCGAATATGAGAAGGAATGCCTCCCCAAGTCCGGATGTCATAGATGAAAAATGTTCCTGCGGGCACTGCTAATGGCATGTTAGTGGAACATGATGTATTTTTTGACGTATAGTTACAACATGTGCTATGATTTCTATATATTCCTAATGATGCATTTACATGTTGTACAGACAATTGGTTCCTGCCACTATAATTAAACATTACACAAGCATCCATTACTATTGATCCTAATAATTCTATTTCTTGGGGTTCATTTGCCAAGTGGGGTAACCAGGCCTCCCACCCGTCCTAGCCATCAACTCGAGAGCTGGGAGTAGAAAATGGTTTATTTAACGGGTCTTTCAGGGAGGGCCATGAATCCGTGGGCACCCCAACCAGATATGTAGAGAAAGGGTTGCTGGGTGTTGTTGTTGATACACAAATGGTGTCTTGACCAGTCTGATTTGCTAAGATATTCTGATATTCTGCTTAGGTTGTGGTGGTATCCAGAATCCCTGCACGCTGCAGGTCATGATGATGAGGATGACCCAGCCAAGGCCGGTCGAACCCATCTTGCTGGTATCCATCTGGGTCCAGTTTCTATGTAGACACAAGCATACCCTCTCCACCAAGTTATCAAAGAAAAAGGTCCTTCCCCTTTCCCAGATTCCAGGTTTTTTATCATCGCTTGAGCTTTTGCTATCGGTGCTTCCTTTTCTCCCATAAAATATTGGCTTGATCACATCATTAATTCTACAAAGATCATGCAATAACCACCACTTGCCACTCTTTTTCTGAACGACAAACACTGGCAAGTTCCAAGGGCTGGTAGTTGGGACAAGGTGCCCGGCTTGAAACTGCTCTTGAACTAATTGATGTAAGTCCTGCAGCTTTTCGTGATAGGGTGCACTGATCCACCCAGATAGGATGATCGGTTGTCCATGTTAAGGTCGGGACACAGTGCTCTTCAGCAGCCCCTACGATAAATTTGGCCCCAGACCAACTCCCCAGGGTGCTAAACAGTCTTTTCCCCAGAGGGTTACAGGAAGCGGTAATACGGTTTCACAGAAGCAGTGCGACCCTCGGGACTGACTATGGTTACCAGGTTGACACTCTGTCAAGGGGTCATCAGGCCACCTACTCCTCCCAGGGCACTGGTTGGTCACGTTAAAGGCCAGGAGGACAGCCAGATGTTTGCTGCAATCATGGTAACATCAGCTCCACTGTCCATAATTTCTGCTAAACAGATCTTTGCCAACAAATGGTTATTAATTATTTCACTCTTGAGTGACGGTTTATTTCATGTGAGAGGCTGGGCCCACATGATTTGTGGTACTCTGGTTGATCCAAAATTTCCCTCCCCTCTTTCCTGTGGTAAAAAATACTAATTGTGCAACTCACGTCCCTGCTGTGACACGACAAGGGGGGTGGGAGCCCATACCATTATTCTGATCTTTCCCGTATAATCAGAGTCAATCAAACCAGGCAGTACAAACAGGCCTTGCCTGGTTGTTGAGGATCTTCCCAACAGCAAGGCACTGCACTGGTGTCCGAGAGGCCCACTATCCATGTAGACACAAGCACTAGACACAAGAGAGGAGGGAATTAGGTACACTGCTGTAGTATTCAAGTCTGTTGTGACTGAAGCAGCCAGGTCCACTCTGGCACTCACTTATCTTGCGGTGTGTAATTCACTTGCTGGTATGAGGGCTGAGCTGGAGGATGATTTAATCTCCATGTGCGACCCCCCGTCACGCTCTTTTTCAGGCTTTCCTGGTTGGTACTTAAATGACTGGTAAGTGGTTGCCTACCCTTTGTATATTTAGACCAGCATTACTTTGCATAGTGTCGTCCCTTATGACATCAGGGAAAAATGCCTGGCTCTGTTGTATCCCCTCTTTTCATCTTTGAGCAATCTCTCTTTAGGTGTCCTGTCTGGCCACAGGTGAAACAAGGGCCTGAACTAGGGCACATATTCATAGGCACAAAGGCTCCAGTCATGAGCATGGCTTAGTGTCCGGCAGTTCCTATACCCTGACACGCGCGAATCATCTTTGTCACTGTGGGATTCATTAATGTTAGCACTTTTTGACAATCTGGGTTAGCATTTGCCACATCTAATTGTTTAAACAATATGTCTTGGGCTTGGATGTTGTCTGTTTATCTAAAGCACTTTTAAGCCTATGATAAAATTGCATGACAAGTTCATTTGGCTCTCATCTAACACTCACAAATGATTTTTGGGTAGTGCCAGCGTCAGGGACTTTAAAGAAAGCTTTTCAAGCAAGTGCCTTCGATTGATTAATAGCTTCATTTGGTGCTTTTGTTTATTTACAGCTGTGGTTACATAGTGACCCTCCCCCATAAGCACGTCTGTATCTATGCACTGCAGTGGAGAGTTAGGCTTCTGTGTCAGATTGTCCATTGCTTGTACTATTCAGAGATCTTTCCATTCTGACATCCATACAGTAAATAGCATTCCTGTTTGTTAACAGGATGTAATGTTGTTACATTCTAGCAATCGTCTTAGAATCATGGGCAGCTAAGTTATACAAGTCTATAGTACTTTCCAATAAACTGGTTATAAAAGGTGCTGTGAGCCCATTTTCCTGTACAGAACAGCACAGTTCTTTCAAAATCATATAGGGGAGACCTTCCCAGGTGGGCTGTTGATGGGGTGTGTAAATGACAGGGAATGCTTGTAGCATTTTCACATCCCCTTCGAGCGCTGCTTGTTTCCTAGCAGATGCCCATCTCTCAGGGGGGTCAGGGGGATATAAGGCTGGCTCTTTTTCCGGGTCAAAAGGATCTGGATCCCAGGGGTCCTCACTTGGCTATCCCCCCACAGCTCTTACTAAGTTGTTCTTTTTTTTCATCAAAAGATTCCATTGATGGAGCAGATGGGGTGGTAGAACGGGATGCCTCTGGTACAGAGTCAGAGGGGTTGGCATTTTCTGTCCCCAAGTCTTTTGATGATACATGGGATTTCAGGGCTTCAAACACAGTCTGACATGACCTCAAGAGCTTGGAGACTGCCTTATCACGCTGGGTGGCCCGATCCCAAAGAGTGACCTCCAAATCATCCCAAGTTTTAGGCTCAAAGATGTTGATGATGTCCAGATTAAGGTCATGATTTCAAGCCCAAATCTATAGTCTCTTTAAGTCATTAGTATCTAGTTCCCTGCCATGCTTTTTCAAAATTTGTTTCATCAACTCCATTACATCTTTTTGAGCTGTCAGTAAACTGTTCCCCATAGTTCTCGGCTGCTTACCTTCCGTCCTGCAGAAAGGTCTTAAGGCAGGCATTGAGCTTCCTTTCAGCTCCTTTAGTTCAGCCGAGTGACGCCACTGGTACGATTACTAGATAGTCTCTTCAGATCCCTGTTTGGGCACCATTTGTGACAACTGAAGTCATGGACTGAGATCATGGGTGATACTGAGACATTTATTGAAGGTACTGTGGTTTCTTATATATGCTTACAAGTGTCCTAGTAATTTTTCATCCTGCTAGGAGCTTCATGCAGAGACAACACAGCACTTCAGTCTTTTCTTTGTTGCTTGTCCTTATCTTCATGTTTTCTTATCCCAAGGTTGGCTTGTTATGAGATTCTCAGTGCTCTTGCTTACACTCCAAGTTTTGGTCCAAGGTCTGCCGTTCATTTCTAAGTAGTGTGCTCTCACATGTATGGCCTTAGCTGTTGCTGTATAATTTAAGAATACGGTACAGTAAGTTTAATAACAGCAGAATTGTAAATAAAAGGGAAAACTGTTAGTGATTTTATACCATAAAATCCTTATTACTCTCAGTAATTAAATGGAACTGAGTAAAAATGGATTTATGGATAAATTATTTTGGACCAAGTGGCACACGCATATACTTGTGCTCTGGAATAGCCCTGTAAGTATTGTTCCCATAGTTCATTTGGAATTCTTGTTTTCCTATTACCCTAATTGTCTCATTTAGTACTGCATCAACTCTGCATCAACACAGTGGTAACTTAATCTCAAATTCATTGTTAACAAATTATACAATCAAGTCTCAAATATGGTTTCAGAATTAAGTAGCAAAATTATAAAGTGCATGAAGCATTACTTAGAAACATAAATGCACTCCTTGCATGGGTATTAATATTCTGGTGTGTGTGTGTATCAATGTTGTGTGAATGTAAACTATTTCTCAAGATGAAAAGCCAGTAAATTTCTGTAATACGGTGTGGAGCCTGGAGGCAAAGCAAGTCCCACATGTTGTGGCAGTTGCTAGGGTAACTAGCTTTATTTGTGAATGCTGAGTATAAGAATTTCTGTTTGTCAAGTCAAAGGGCTTTTTTCTTTCTTATCTTTTTTTTCTTGCTGAACAAAGGGATGATAAGTGGCACTCCATTTCGACCCCTTTTTTGTGGTGATGCATGACGGGTATTTGACCCCTACTTTAAGAAATAGAAAGAGAGAGGCTTTCACAAGTGTGGTCTCATTTATATGCAAGTTATGTTGAGTTTTAGAAAAGCGTATTTGACTTTTCCATGCTTTTCTGTGGCAGTAAATTTTGCTCCTTTTGACAGCCGAAATCCTTTAAGCAGAATAAAATTAGCATGGAAAATGTTGAGCTCTGTCATCTTGCTTCTTATTCACAGTGTGATTTCATAGGAATCCAAAGGGGGGGAAAAAAAGAGAAAAAAAAAAAAATCATTTGCAAAAAGAGAATAAAACAACCATTTCATAGATTTTTACACTAGCAGCTATGGAAAGAATACACTAGTTCACCTATTCGTAGCAGAAAAATAAGAGAGGACAACAATCAATACAATGAGTTTAATTTCTTTCTTCTATTTGACATCTGGTTACTGTTAATTTTAAAGCACAAGAGTCTTCTGCTTAAAATCGTACATCTATTTCTGATCATTTTCATACAAATCATGCTCACTGAAGACATTTTTTTTGCAAAAAACACCAAAATATTTTTTACTGTGAAACTGGTAGAAATGTGCTATTTAATATGATTTTATTGCAAAACCAGCATTTTTTGTCATTTGATGAAAATAAATTTGGAGGGAGCTTGAAAAAGTGTAATATTTTCAGTGCAGCCTTGGCAACCAGCCTACTTGGTTTCAGATGGCATTGCAATTTGTTCTACTTACGTGAAAATTAAATGTCACAACAGTTTCTTTAAGTAATTAGTGAAATAATTGCTTTGCTTTCAGTCATTTTTCCCATCTCCTATGAAAAACAAAGCTCTTTGAAACTAAGCACCAGCACTTTAAATGTGAGTATGTGGATTTAGCCATTACTCCTGAATGTGAATGATCTTTAATTAAAGATATAAATACCTACTGCTTCTACTGAAGCCAGCAGGTTCAAATACAAAGCATGGGTGTAAATTTGGTGATTTGAGGCATACATGTCTGAAAACTGTAATTGACTTAAGCCAAAAAACTTTGCTTCTGTCAGAACAGAGTTGGAGTCCCAAGTCCTCCTTATGTTTTGGAGCCATACAGATGACCCCAAACCCACTCACCAGAGGTATTCTTCCTCTTGCTTTTAGGCATGGTAGTTGATGTTTATAAAATAAAGGGCATGTTTCTGAAGGGAAATTAAGTCAAGAAAGGATTATTTGAAAGATCTGAACCAAAGTGGTAATTGCCTTTAGCCATTCTCCAAACTATTTGTGAGCTCAGTCTGAATTTACCAGTTTTGAATCAAAACATTGTTGAATGTGATCTCTTACAAAAATGAAGGAAGAAGTGCTCCATTTTCACCCACTAACAAGTTCCTTAAGAGCGACAGGGTTTGTATGCACAGGTCATCTTGCAAGATCAGAGTCTGAATTTTAAACTGTTTATGATGGAATGTGATTCTCAGCGCTATATTTAAGTGACACTGGTAATGCTATAAAATAAATAAAATGAAGAACTCATGTTAATGTAGCACCAACCTGAACTGAAGCTTAATTAATGTAGAAAAGCATCTGTATAGAAGAATTTATGAGAATACATAGAGTTATGATAACATTTCCTATTTTAGATTGTGCTTTCAGTTGTTCCAGTAAATTTGTAAAGTAATTTGATATTAGGAGCAAGTAATGCCTAGAGATAGCTACAAAAATGTAAGTCAAAATAAGCATGATTTCTGTTAACTGAAATTTTTTTGTTAATTTCCCTGCTTTGACAGTATGAAACTTGTCTCTCTGTTAGATGCTATCATCCTTCCCTGTTGTTTGCAATCACACAGGCCAAAATATACCTTGTTGTGAGAGTTCCTTTTGCTATTTCAAACTACTGAACTGCTTTGTTAGGCTTATGAAGGCACAAAAAAAAAAAAAAAAATCTGTTGTTCTTAAGTGATGTTTGCATGTGCGTCCTAAATCAGTGAGAAGCAGCTGAGACAATTTTTAAAATGGCATGTAGAGAGATTATATGGATCAGCATAACAGATAAGAGGGTCACAATGAAGAAAGGTAATCGTAAGTTTTCTTTGGTACTTCCTCAAAAAAGTAGTCTGAGTGTGAATGTGTCTGAATTTCTAGAGCTAACTAGCAATGATTTTGGGAGACATTCTGCAGAGCTGCATTCTTTCTACCTGGGACCCTGTCTCCTGTACAGTCTTGCAGAATTCACATCACTTCTTTGGAAGAGAGGTGTGAAACAGAAGCATGATGGAGGTATTGCTATGGTATCTACATCAAATATGGGGACAACCATGCTATTCCAGATCTGTGCTTGAAATAACAAGTTTTGCTATGACAGCTAGTTAACACAGCTAGACTGTTTTTCTGGGCTTGAGTGAGATCACACATAGTTAATTATTTATTGAAAATCTAGTCCATGCAAGGGTTGGCAGAGCCTACCCTTCTCTTGTCATCTGCCAGAGTACTTCTGTGGCTTTATTGCTCCTTTACTTTTTGGTTTTTTTCACTTAAGTTATAACCTCTGTTTGGGTTAAAAGGCTTATCTTTTTTGACGTGTTTGAACAGCACCTCTTAGCCTCTTTTTTTTTGGTCTGCTGTTTTCCTATTAGCTGGTGTAATTATTTAATCAACTTTTCTAAGTTATGCCTGGGCTGAGATTATGTATTTGTTTTTTAGCTTAAAGTGTTATAAGACTGGCTTTAGACTAAGTAGTAAATGCCCTGCCCTGTTACTTGCATGAAAATGTTTGCATTCTTTCTATGTCAAAAATATGGCATTCCCATTTTTGATGGTCAGGGTACTTCTAGGCATAGAATGAAATCTCCTGGCACAGAAAAAGGGAACCATGACTCACAGACTGAGGAAAATTGTCTCTCAGAATTTCTAGAAGAACTGAACTTAGAATGAAAGTTGAAGCATTTATACCTTTTCTTTCTTGGGTGAAAATAAGCATTCTGTCTGGGGGGGCAGAGAACAGGAAGCAGCTCAAAAAAGGGTGTAATTGTTGTATTATTTTATAACTGTTTGATATTATTTAAAGTATATATTTTCTGGGTATCTGATGATATTGCTATGGGTAAGAGGTATGATGATATTGGTATAGGTATGAGTAAGAAGGAAAAATTTTGATAACTCAAAGGGAGAGAGTTCATTTGGCATCTTATCTAGTTTGCGAGATTCAATTTTCCTTATAAAATATTTACTTTTTTTTTTTTTTTGAGGGGAAAAATATGAATACTCCCTCCATAAAAGCATTTAGTTAGAACTTGTTTGTTTCAGCAAGGTGTCTTTCTCAAAATTTGATCTGTATTACTTGTTTTATACTTACTTGGCTAAAATCATAACATCCATTCTCATGTAGTGCTGGATCTAAGTTTTTCCAAATGCATCCTGGCTTCCACCCTGATGACATTCTTTCATGAATTCTTAGTACTAATATGGAAATATTATGTTTTGTTCTCGAACTCTATAGTATATTTTTTTCTGAAGATAAAGTGCAGAATAATTACAGAAAGGAAGTGTGCAATGCTGAAATTAGCATGAGAGAAATGATACCAGTCGAGGCAAGAGAGAAGAACTGAAATTTTACTGGTTTAATGATAGTAGCAGTCCTTTTTAATAGGATTTAGAGTACTTTATAAGAAATCTCCTTTCCTCTAGAAAGTGAACTTCCTTTTTTTCAAAGTAAACTCTTGCTGTTTTTTCTGTACTAGGAATTTATAATTGGGCAAATGTTAACCAATTTAGGCAGGACAGTGCTTTACATAAGCAATGAGGTGGTATAGTAAGGTATACCTTTCCACATCTGCATTAATTGAATGAAAGGGTTTCTGCATTTGTGCTCTAAAAAGCCGATGTCTAAATGGCAGAGTAAAATGCAATGGTGGGAATCTATTTTTAAAAACAACTCAGACAGATATGTCTCTTGCAGTGATATTTAGCTTTATTAACAATCCATTTCAGCTCTCTTTGTGAAATGACCCACATAGGATTCACACTTCAAAAGAAAAAATCAAAATTGCATATTCAGATGTATGATTATTAAAAGAAAAATACAGTTATTTCTCAACTGAATCAAGTTTAGTTAACACAATGTGGTGTAATCATGAAACTAAAATGATCTCTGATTTGGATGTAGCATGCATTCGAGTTTCATATATAGGGCAATGAAGAATTATTAGAATTCTAAGAAAAAAAATTGTTGAATTGTTGAACTGTTAACTTACAAAGAAAGATTATACAGGCAAGGTATGTTTATCTTAAGAATGACTGGAGAAGAACAGTACATTCCTGATGCATTACTACTGCTCCAAAGTGCTATGGTAATATAAACAATACTGTATACTAAGCTGTTGCAAACGTTGAAGAACAGCATGTAATGGTAGAAGAGCCTGTGGCTTAGGAAACCAGGGGATTATAATGCCAACTAAAACCAATATAATGGCAATGAGTATTATGTTTTCCTTTTGTCACTTTAATATAGTGAAATAAACTGATACAAATTGTCATTTGCCTTATCAAAATAAGCACTGTGATTTTATACGGATGTTATGTAGAAAGGAATCTGTAACTTATCTGTAGATAAGTTATTTAATGTGATCTGTGCAGTAGCATAAAGTACATGCTAAGTATTACTGTGGGTTGATTAGTAAGAGGACAAAACTGAAATAAAGCGTGGGGAAAGGAAGTAATACAGTGATATGTATTCATTTTTAATAACGAAATATGAGTTTTCTGTGTTTGGCCCGTGTTTTTTACATGTATAGCTAATTAATTTCAAGATTGCTAAGAAGCATTTTTTTAAAAATAACTGGAATAAACAGAGGTAGTAAAAGATTAATGTTTCTGTGCTTGGATGTTTATTTTTGTCTGTGTTTGGGACCAGAAGCTGAAACGTATTTTTACAGAGTAAATGTTTTCAGGCCCTCTCAGATGAAATGAGTTCAAATACTCCAGTCTGACACTTTCTCTCTTCACTTCCAGCATCTAAATATGCTCTCTGGAGGTGCTGCACAGCATAAACCCATGCTGGTGTTGATTTAGTTTCACAATTTATGTGTGTGTGCACACAGCTGAAAAGCTTGGTGCCGTGCGGCGTTTCTAGTTGCATGGTAATGCAGCTGAAGGCAGTTTAAGTTGATTGTACATTACAGTAGTGTTTTGTACCTGTGTTACCCCAGCATGAAACTCATGACAGAATGCAGTTATTCCTCTCTCTTCTTTAAATGTTTCTATCAGTTAAGTTTGAGGCAGTTTAAGACTCATCGCTTGTGACTTAAAAATAACTAAAATACAGTGAAAATTCAGTTAGAGCTTGGGAACAAGAAAATGCAGAGGGATTGTGAGACAGACTAGTGGTTACCAGCTGAAATATTTTACCTGGGAACTGAGGGCTGAATACAGCACACTTAGTGAAGGCTGGAGAATTCCCAATATGAATGTTTTTCTATTTTCAAAACTATGGAGGGATGTGGAATCCGGACACTGTGGCCTGGCTGGTCACTAGAAAGCTGACTCTACAATTCAGATATCAGAGATGGATGCTCAACTTTCTCTTCCACCTGATAAATCTAGAAATCAGGAGCATTGAGGAAACATGCAAGATCAAGCTTATTTTGATTGATCAGATGTGAAGAAAAGTTGTTTTCCTAGAATGGACTGAAGTATTTTGGCTTGGGTATCAGAAATGAGAATTTTTGTTTTCCACAGCTTCCTAATAATGGTTTCTCATCTCATTTGTGGCATTTCTTTTTTGATCTATCTTTTAATGAACAAAAAATACATGTATGAACAGAATTAAAATCCTTGGTATGGTAAAAATTAAGTGAGGTAAAATAAAAACTGCCAAAAGAAATTATTTCATCCTGTAATAGATGTCACTCTTTCTCCCACAACATACTGAGTTTTTATATTATTTCCTTCACTAAGGAAATTATTGATTAAGACTGCTGTGTAACTATTCACTCACAGTGTTATAGTGCCTTTATGGGTACATTGCATTAAATGGTATACTCAGATTTGCTCCCCTCAAAACTAATCATCTGTAAGACCACAACTAATTTGGCTGCTTCAATTTAGCATTTCTTCCAGCTAAAATACCACCATTATTTTTAGGCCAATTATGTCTCCAAAGATGTAGTTACTAGACTTCTCTCTATAATTATAACTTGAGTTTCCTGTTAAATTGTTAATAATTGCATCTTCCCTGGATAATAAACACCTCAGGATTGAGCCTGAAATTTGGGGTTTTTTTGGTTAAGATGAAGATGTTCCTGATAACCAGGAGAAAGGTCACACTGAAAATTTGTTTACTTCAGGATAATCTCATAAAAAGGAATAACCTCATTATTATTCAATTACGATCTTTGAATTAGTTTCCCTACTAGCTGAGAATATCTGCTAACGCATAAAGTATCAGCTGCCATGTTCTGCTTTGTGGTCAAGGGCTGGGGACCTACAATGCAGGCAGTCTAATGTCTTTTGGCTGTTTCTGTATGTGTCATGTGGCAGGAGACTGGATGACCCTATTGATTTTGGCAGGAATCAGAAAACAGAACTGGGGTGATGTGCTGTGCCTAATTGGCCCACCTCCTCGCCACCCCCGTTGTCCTCTACAGCCCAGAAGAGACTTGATGCTATGCTGAAATTTTGACTTCACAAAGGGCTTTGTTGATTTCACCTGAGTGAAGGCAAGATACAAAATAGGAAGTAGGAAATCTGTCACATTGAAAGAAATGTATTGTCCCATCCCCAGGAAGTCCTTGCTCAGGCAGAAGTCAAACTGGTGGCAACAGCAAGATGGGAAGCATGGGAGAAAATGGTATCTTTGACATGGAACCGAATATGTAATGCCAAGCACAGAGAGAACTTATAAATGAACAAAACATGGAAGAGTTAGGAAGAGGGATAAATACAGTGCTGGCAACAGAAAGAGTGAGCAGGGCAGGAGTAAGTAATGCTTAAAAGAAAGAGGAAGCATATAGACCCCATGGCATGGGAATGAGCATCAAGTGGGGGGACAATGGTTTTTGAAAATGAGGCAACAGAGCACTTTGAGCCCGAAGTTTGAACCCTGGCAGGGAGCTCATCATCTAAGAATTGCAGGGAATTTTCAAAAACCAGAAGGAAGTGTCTGGAGGATTGATAGAGAGCAAAAGCGAAAAGCAAAGCCTTTTGGAGATGTGCCGTGAACGTGAGTTTTAAGTGGACACAGAGCACTCAGGTCCCTTATGCACATCAGCACTGGAGAAGTGGGGCACACAGGTGGGGGTCTGCAGGAGAATCGTGGCAAGATAAATAATAACAAATGCTATGTGTATCACTAGGGTGTGACATGCAGTGGCTTTAGGTGGGAAGCCAGAAGCTGCTTAAAATCATATTCTCAGAAAGTTTACATGTTTGTTTCAAAAAATCTTGAAGTTTGAGGGAAGGTGTTAAACTAAGGCAAAACTTTTTGCTAGGCACTCTTTTATGCCTGTAAATGTTTAGGTAGCGATTGCCTGCTTCCATTAGGATCCCCAGAACAGAGGTTTTCCTATCTGATTTAAATCAAAGTCCAGTTGAGCAGCTAATGAGATGAAGAGTTGAAGTATAATCTTAAATGCATGTTCTCAAATTTTAATAAAGAGAAATCTGAGTGTGAGATTCATAGAATACTGAATACTCTGAATATAAATCAGCTCCTGTAACATCCAAGTAGAGGGCTGTTGTTTATTTTCCTTCACTATTCACAGACTAGACCAAAAAAAAATCTTGATTGAATTAAATGTTAACTGCAGATAATTTTGCTTAAAATTTTAAAATAACATTTAAATGTTTTCTAAATTAAATACTGATCTTTTAAATTGAAAAATGAAAATATAAATACTTTTTTCTTTTTTTAATGTCACTTGAATCAAAACAACTGAAAGTCAAATTATTTTTAGAAGTGTTTTTTTACAGTTAAATCCACATATTTTGGAAATTAGAATTTTAGTTGAAAAATCTTTTTCCAGGTCAACTGAAAAAAATCCTATGCAGTAGGACTCTTTTCAGTAATCTGTTAATAAACTGTTCTGTGATCATGCCATATATCTTTCTGTGTTCAGATTATCATTGTTTCATTTGTTCTTTCTGTTACATATATTAAAACCAAATTTTAAAAAATGGAAAGCCAAAATAATCAACTAAATATGTTTCCTTTGGACTTAAATTTAAGGTTTTTTTTCCTGTTGATGCAGGTACATATTCAAAATGCTGTGGTCAGGTTGAAATGACAGGGATATGTCTATACGAGGAGCATGGAAGAATGTGGAGCCCATAGAAAGTTGTATCCATCGTTTATCACCCTTGTGCACACACAGCATGATTGAGAGCTAGGACTCTTGTGCCCAGCATTTGTTTCAGCCTGAACGGATGTGAAATTTATTGTTGCGCTATCGGCAAATGGAGATGTGGTGCCTTCCTGGCCTAACAATCTGAGTCATCTCTGAGGTGATCTATTATCACCCATGTAGTCAGCTTCTCTAGGGCATGAGGTCTGGAACACACCAACATTAAAACCGGGGGATGTAGATTTGGCATACAAACAGACCTGTTCTGACTGATGAGAGGCAAGAATTCAGGCATATAAGTAAGAGTGCATATACTTGGGATCTGAATTTTTATTGCCACTGAGCAGGTAATTATATTAGGAGAAAAGGTCTGAACAGTTAACATAAAATGTGTCATGGAAAGACCCAAGATAGATGTAGAGGTTTAAATGGAGCTGGGAGAATAAAGGTCTTTCGCACGTTGCTAGGTCAAATCTAAAACTCACCTATTTGATGAATATGTAGAAGACCTGCATTAGTGTGGGCTGTATCTGTTTTAATACAATATGGAGAAACGTCTGGCTAGTGTCTACATTATGTGTAAACACAGTCACCATAAAATTAATGTGTTTCAGACTAAGAGAGTAAATGTAAAGGAATAAAGCTCTCAAAGCATCCTACTTGGGAAGGACTAACATGATGACATAAACTGGGACACAATTACTATGTTTTTCTATAACTTACATCCATAAAGAAGCATCTTATAAAACTGAACAAATACTATATTAATAAATAAAGCTAATGTTGATATCTTGCAAGAACAACAGCTTTTGCAATTGGGCATGTAACAGAAAAAAATTGACTGCAAAACATACTAGGAAATTATTAATTGTAGAACCATTTCAAAGTATATTTTCCTCACTATATTGAAATACATATTTTTGATTTGGTATTAAATTGGTTTACGTTAGGTTTTTAATTAGCATTGAGATAAGAGCATACATAAGAAATAAGTCATGCTGCTCATAGATTTCTGTCAGACTGACAAAATGCATTACATGTTGCATATATTAACATGAATATTCATGAAAGTATCTCCTCGATGCAGAAGATTAACAGTATTGACACTGACAAAAGGAATGGGATCCATGTAATTTAAAAATGTCTTCTCTATATTTGTGGGGTATATCTTGAAGTGGTTTTAAAATTATTTTTCAAATTATATTTGCCTTTGTTTGACTTTCCACTGAAGTGTGATTTAATGAGTCATTGCCTGGCAGCTCATTTCTGCTTTTTATCTGAGATGTGCTACCTGGTTGTCAGCAGTCTGCTAGTTGGTGGTGCAAATTAAATAGATTCTATTAGGTGAAAGAAAGCAAAACCAAGGGAAGTGGATAGATAGGCATTAGTCTTGCTATATTGTATTTTTATATATGTGAAAAATTAAATACAGTCATAAAATTTTATCGGTGGGTCTGGAATGAAAATCTTCCAATGTTTATAAATGGCCATATGCCTATTCTTTATGTTGTTTGTGATATTAAACCAGTAACTCTGGTAATTATAGTAAGTATAAGTTTTATATTTCAGGATTGTTTTACTTTTGATAAAGAATAAAATGTTGAGTTTCACTTGGAGGAAGCAATCTTCTGTTCTCTTTTCCCAGTGCTACTGTTTAAAGGCGCAGGTTTCCACTGTTGCAAAGACATAGAATAGCTGACTTTAAGGCTATTGCATTTTTTTCATTCTTAGAAAATATATCACTGCTTCAGGTCATACAGCAGAGTGGTTTTTGACAATTCCATACTTTGAAGAAACAAAATTTGATAGCATACTGAGTTTTTATTACTGGTTATTATATGGCAGTTTTGAGGGTACAAGAAGTTAGAATAAACCTTGCTGAGCAAAGCTTATCAAAGGCCAGATAGGAGAGTCTTGCTGGGTCATACAAATGATCCTTCTGGAGCTGGACTCTGTTTCTGGAGATGTTAGGATGTGCTTTAGGGCGAGTGAGTGTAACCTTGGTTACTATCTGTAGTCCATGCCCCTTGTACTCTCCCAACATCCATAGTCACCATATTAAGGCTAGATATTGGTGCCTTTTCTACCAGTATCTCTTTAAGCAATCTGTGGTCTATAAATGTGCCTTGTCTCTCTTTGAACTGGCTGACACTGTCCACCTTCCTGACAGCAAGTTCCAGATACTCACTGCTCCTGTGTATAAAAAAACTTTCTTATGTGTGTTTTAAACTGATCTCCCAGTTTCACTGGGTGTCCCCTCTTTGGGGTTTGTGAGATTTGGTAACAGTTCTGCATTCACCTTATCTGCTATCTTCATGATTTTGTAAATCTTGATCTTATCCCTCCTCCACCTTCTTGCCTGGCAAAGCAACTACTCTTGAAGGGGTAGTCGCTCCATTTCTTTGATCTCTTTAGTCATCATCCTCAGTACCTTCCCTCTGACTCCTCTACCACCATATTAAGTTACAGAGGCCAGAACAGCCTATAGTACTCAAGATCATAGGATCATAGGATTGTCAAGGT
>KL269065.1:9463-32236 GCA_000699545.1 Podiceps cristatus | reverse complement strand
TGGCTAAAACCAGGACAATCAGAAAGCTCATCATCCCTATAGAACTCAAGATGTTGTTGAGAACAACAGCCAGACCATAAAGACTCCTTTGACCTGAAGAGGCAACGAATGGTGTCATGTTAAGAAACAGAAAAAGTGAACAATCTGATCACAATGTAAGAGAATAAGTAATGCCCAGAAAATAACTTTCAAAATTTCTTTTCCACATGCTAGTTGGATCTATTCCACACACTAGGGTAACCGTAGCAGAGGTACAGTATGCCTCATATAAAATACATGTGGCAAATGTTGTAGATAAATGGCTTTGTCAGCTTGCAAAATTTTGTACAATTATATAAATTAAAATTTTAAGACAAGGTAAATTGCTGCATTAGCCTTTCAAATTATTCTCTACGTGGTTTGCATTATTGCAAGCTTTTGGTCAGAAAGAATATGTAATTCCTCTTAATTGCTTTAAATGATACTGATTTATACATTCTCATCAACACAGCAGTGTATTTTTGAAAATACACTAATTTTTTAAAAGGTTTTTCCATCAATAATCACTGTCATCATTGTAAAGAATGTGTAGCTGAAGTTAGAAGAGCAACGCCCCTTGTAGTTACCATTGGACTACCAAGTGCTTGCCAAAGCTGTGTTTCCACTTTTCTTTGTGTTTGTTTATTTGTCAATTCCGTGGCTCTAATCTTGCTCCCATTTCAGTAAACAGTGACTTGCATGGCAGATAGCAGCACACCTGCTCTTTGATAGGTATGACAGCAGATACGTGACATGAGGCAATCTCCCAATTACTTGTAAAATGCCTCCAGTTCTGTCTGCTACCAGCATGTAGACTATGTCTTCCTCTAAATCACATACTTTCTGATGTCTGCTCATACATCTTTTTTTTTTTTTTTTTCTTTTTTTTGGTGACATATTTTTTTTCTGGTTTATATTGACAGCTCCTGGAAAATACACAAAAATACATCAAATAACTTGTATGCACAGTTAGTGAATGAAGTAACTGCAGGACTCAGGGGAGGTATCCTCTTCTGTTACAATTTTTCGATAAGACTATTTTCAATAATGCAGCTACAGCTACAAAAATGTAATGACCATAAAGACACAGAGAGGATAGGTCAAAAACATCTGTTCCCTCATTTTCACCACCCATCTATAAACAATGCAACACTTTTCCTCTCTGTTCCCCATCCTCAAGAATTTTAATATTAATCAGTGAAGAATGCCCAAGGACCACGTAAAATACACCTTACAGTTAGGTCAGTTCTACCAATATGTTATGACTTACTGTAAATGAGAAAGGTATCCCTTTGAGGATCTGATATATTGAAGTGCTACCTTTCAGGATTATTGTAGCCAAGCACAATTCAATAGTTTTCTCTGACTGACTGGTCTTAATCCAGTAGAATGAAAAAGCATCTTATTATAAAGATAGTAGCCCTCTATTGAGTATGTGATGCACTGTTTGGGGGATTTTGTCTAGGTGAAAACTGATGAACAAAGTTAGTTCTTACCTGTCACAGTAACTCTGTAATGTCAAAACTAGCCATCAAGGCTCAAGAAAGCAGTTCAAGCTGTTTGCCTGCAGTAGGAAGCAGCTTCAGGATGATGAGGCACTGAGATGAGGAGTTATTGTTATTCACTGATTTACCTCTTTCTATATTAGTGAGTAAATCTAGGGACAGGTACATTTCCTCCTGCAGAAG
This sequence comes from Podiceps cristatus, assembly GCA_000699545.1. NCBI lineage: Eukaryota > Metazoa > Chordata > Aves > Podicipediformes > Podicipedidae > Podiceps > Podiceps cristatus. The sequence continues at coordinate 30,530 of KL269065.1, read as the reverse complement.
TTGTGTAGCTCTACTACATTGTGATTCTCCTGTCAGTTGAGAGCTGACAACAAGGCCGTGTATTTCTCCACTTGGTCTGCCTTTAGCAAGATCTCTAACTGGTCCATCATACATCAGAAAGATGAAGACCTGATACTCATAACTGTTTCTTCTGGCATGCAGCTGAAGGCATCAGCAGAGCAGGTTGAGTCCCAGCATGCAGCTGACAGGGAGGACAGGGGTGTCTGGGTGATAGGGATTCGATGACCAGCCTCCTGAATTTTGCAAGCTGCTCATTCTGCACAGGATGTTCCTCCCTTAGAGAAGCAGCAGAGACATTGCAACCTTCATTCTCCTCACTGCAAGCAACCAAAGCAGAAAGGCATTTTGTCAAGGGTTGTTGCTGACCCAGCTCTAACCATCTGCTCCCATGAGCTGGAACTGCCCTTTCCCTTGCCTCCTTCATTGCCCAAAAGAGGGCAAAAAGATAAGAGGGGGCTGTTGGGCAAGATCCTGAAGGAGTGAGTTCAAGAGGTGAGTAAGTAGTGGTAAGACCCAGGATTGGAGACAGACCATATCCTCTTCCTTCAGCAAATCACATTGTCCTCTCCCTAAATTCTTCTGTTCCTTTCGGTGGAAGCTGCATAGTCCTCTCTCCTGCCACCAGCTCATTCTGTCACTTCCTCTGCACTGACTTTTGTCTACTCAGGTTACACTAGGGCAAGAGATAGCTAAAGTTATTGTTTTCAAAGAAAGTGATTAATTATTTAATCCTGAAATCCCCACCAAGTCATCTTCTTGTTTAAGTCTTAACATGGCAGCTCTTGAAGTGTTGTTTCCACAACATATGGATGGACCCAAAGACTTTTTATTATTTTCTGCTTCTTTATCTTGCCTGTTTCTGGTATTGAGAAATGGATTCTCATTTTCAGGAATCCACATGAAATGCATCCTTTACTAATACTGGGGATTTTCACTCTGCGACAAATTTTAGATGCCCATCTCTATATTGGACATCTCCTTTCCCCAGTTATGTTACGTATTTGTCTTGTACAAGTGCTCTGCTGATATACAACAATATCTGGTTATTGAACAAACTCCCATGAGTGCTTTACAGTGTGCTCCGGTTAGTCTGACTCCAGCCCCAGAAGTGCCTGGGGATTAAGTTCAGGAAGAGGCGTACAATTCTTTCATGGCTGACTATGACGCTTCTTGTTTTTAGGCTTTCGAGATCATAAGTTTTCCTCTGTCCAGCATGCCGGGCTGCTCGCTGGGGAGGTGGCATGTCTCTGAGGTGCCCACTGGAGAGACAAACAGTGAAACTAAACCATGCCAGCATTTAACAATGAAAGAAAGCCTTGGGTTGATGTTGATCTAGCAAAACCTTATAGGGTACACTGCAAAATTACAAAAACAATAAGGTAGGAAACGACTGCCTCAGTATGGAGAGCACAGTGTTTTCAGGCTGGATTCCTGCAATTATTCCAGATATCAGATATCTAAATCTGCAGTGACAAACAGCCTTGACCTTCTAACCACACTCACAAGGGGCAACCAAAATGTGCAATAACCAGAGACAGCTGACTATAACAATTATTTCTAAACTGCTGGGCAAGTATATATTGCAGTACAGCTTTCAATTCTCCACACAGAAGAAATACATCAGGTTAAAATTAAAAAATACTTAGCGTGTCTTCCGTATTGTTGCCTCACAGTTTCAGACAAATACACAAGTAAACTAAAGCCAATGTCTTTTATGTATTTTATTTATTCCTGAAGCAGGAAAGACTTGTCATAACAATCTCTCTCAGTTTGACTTATCTTACCTAATGACTAGATAGATTTGGGTAGGCCTGTGGGTAGGCTCTCTACAGCGACAGCTGAGAAAGCTCTTGGTTTGTATTTGGGCTATTCTGCAGACAAAGAGTCGCTGATGTATGTTAAATCCCTGAATTTATTGAAAGACCAGACAATGTAATACTAACAAAAATTTGCAGGATTTATAAGCAGATGCCAATCAAGATGCCAAAATTTCAGAGTGAAAGAATATAAAGAAAAAATCCTATGCCAATGATAAGGTGAAGATAATTGATCTTGGATACACATTTCAAAAACTAAAAACCAAAATAACATTTTTTGAAGACTGTCAAGTTTTTTTATTTTTTAATCATATGTAACAAAAAGTGACCTATGTCAACCAAAAAAACCCAAAATAAAACAACAGGCAAAGAAACAGAGCCCTTGGAATTCTCTTAGGTAAAGAAAAACATAGAAGGAAAACCAATAGTGTATGAAAAAATGGACAGTCACCATTCTGTCATTTGGGGAAAAGTCCTCCTATATACTGAATCCAGATACGTCAGGCCATCAAATGTCCTGCTGCTACATTGGTTAGCTCTCCTCTCTAGAAAGCAATGAAGTTGCACTTATAACTTCTCTCGGAATTCCTTCTAGACAACTATAGAAAAAGTGTAACTCACTTTTGAAACTCCTTACTTGACACTTTTTAAAGTACTGTCATAAAGGAACACTTTTTCATTTCTAACATGATTTAAAATGGGTGACCAGTAATGAAAAAACACACAAACGCACATATGCACATCTTTCAAATTGACAAATCTGTGTTAAAACCACCGCTGTTAGCAACCATTGATCAACAGAGTATTTCTTTCATGGAAGGGCACAGTAGGCTTAACAAGGTGTCCTTAGGCTGGCACATTTTGTCATGCTTCATATTAAACTGCAATGAGACATAATGGTAACTTATGTGTAAAATAATGTTTGTATGGTACCTTCTTTAGCTCAAGGGATGTCCTTGAAAAATTGATTTATCTATTTAAAGAAATCTCAATAGCTCACAAGTCTGTCCTGTTGAGATAAGACATCATCACTGAATGGAGTCTAACCTATACATCATATAGTGCTATGACACATGCATTGAACACAAATAGAGGACTAATTCTACCCTTCAGTGCAATTCCCAGGCTAAATACAGTTTAACTCTCCAGCTTGTAAAGGACAGTAATAACTTTAATATATCAACATATTACTTAGAGGACTGAATAGATAGACATTACTGGACTTTATAAATATAGCAGGTTCTGAGAGGCACATCCATTTATGTTAAAAAGCTACAAAGATTTGCATTTGATTTATTAGTTGTGTGTGCACCAGAATTTTAAGATTGCTGAAAGCCATATTTTCAAGAACTCATCAGCTCTCCTGGGCAGTGCAGCACTCCTGTAAAAATTTCCCAGTATGCAGCAATTCCTATGGTGACCTAAAAGGGCTAGATTCAACTTAATTTGCAGAGCTCCTTTATTACCTTGCGACACAAAGTGTGCGAGCACCTAATGAAGCTGCTTCTGTAGCTAGGGCTGCACAACTCTGTGTGTGGATTTTCTGGACTTTAATAAGGGCTAAGGTCACATGCTGCCTTTTGCTCACAAAGGTCACTCACTTCTAGCTGTCACTGACTTTCCTGAGACTTACAGAAATTCAGTATTTTGGGGTCTGTACCCTGCTGCTGGGTTTGGTTGCACTTGACCTTTGGGTTTGAAGTTGACCCTCTCCACTGGTAATGTACTGCAACCTGTGTGCTCTTGTGGCCACGCGCAGCATGATCACAAGTCTTGCTTTCTTGGGTTAAAAAAAACCCTCTTATTGGTGTTTTAAAGAATGTTCCTTCCCATACGTCCTCCCTGTGGGCATCCCCAGAAGCACACAAAGTCTTTCCACTTTCAGAACACTCTTACAGAGTAACTAGCAATTCCTACAGATACCAGTCTTTTAAAAATAAATCAATACATGACATTTCTTGAAATGGGAAATCTCAGTTCTTTCTAGTCATAGAATTGTAAAATAGTTTGGGTTGGAAGGGACCTGTGACGGCCACCTAGTCCAACCCCCTGAAATGAGCAGGGACATCTTCAACTAGATAAAGTTGCTCAGAGCCCCGTCCAACCTGGCCTTGAATGTTTCCAGGGATGGGTTGAGCAAGGAAGTTGTTAGCTGGTTTCTAAGTACTTAACAACAGTATTTTGAGACTCTCTCTTGTTGAAGATGAGCAAACAAAGATTTACAATAAGTTGTCATAATGTCTCTGTCTAATGAAAAGAGAGCAATATCAATGGAATGTGCAGTAGATAGCCTTGTGACCCAGCTCACCGGAGTGTGGCATGGAATAGAATTTTCTATCAGTTGTTTCAAGGAAGACAAAAATATTGAAAAAGAAAATATACATCCTATTTACTGGAATAGCACTTTCTTTTTTATGTTATAAACTTTGGAATATAATGAAACTGTATTTCACTTGAGTGGAAAGCCATCCTGCAGTAGAAACAGCAAAGCAGATATGTGAATCAATCCTTTAATTAAATATAATTGCAACTGTAATTAAACAAAGGAGTGTCCGGGCAAGAAGAAACATCTGCACTATAGAGAAAATTTTGCACTCTTAAGTACCTTCATCAGAAATTTACTTTTTCTTCATGACTCAAGCGTAACCAGAGCTATAAAAGCATAATTTAACATTACAGTAAAAATAAAATGTAATGCATTTAGTGTATATCATATTTATTATGAATGTTTCTGCTCAGCAGGATAGTTAAAAATTAACATACTATAAGTCACTGAGTGGAAGTTTAGAAGGCAAGAAGTGAATCTGTCATTTGCCAATAGATCTAAATTTTAATGGAAACCAGGCATGCTACTGTGATATGTCTTTTATCTACCAGAAAGAGAAAAAATTGTGGAAGTGCCAAATAACTCTGACTCCTACTGTTGAAGGCTGTACAAACTGAGTTTGTCAATGCATACATTGCAGTTTTGGCTGATAGTAATAAATAAAAGTATCCTAGGAACTAATCCATCCAAAGGACGTACTGAAAAATCCTTTGTTGTCGAATGTGAGGAAGACTGAGTATGCTGAACGTGATCCTGGAGCCCCTAGGGTCAGTGGTGTCAGGATTTTATCCGTAAGCCTTATGGAGATAGAAAGAAATACAAGAACACTGAGGTCTACAACATGGTCTGTTAATGTTGCAGACAGTAGGGTGGATGGGGGGGAAGTAAAAATGAGAAATGTATTCTGTTTCATCATCTCTGTATCCTAGTGAGTAGTTATTCATGTTGTCTCAGGAATCAGCTTCTTTTGGAGTGGATTATGTATCATTTTCAGTCAGAAAAACTGTTAACCCAACTGCTGGCTTTCATCCTAGTTTACTGACTTCTCAGTTTTCTACTTCTGTCAACCTGGGCCTTAAGAGAAAGATTTTCAGTCTCTCACATCCATGTCTAAGCTGACAACTTCTTTTGTCTCTTCGCTGTAGGTCATTTCTGTACAGAAAGGAGAGTCTAATTTTCTTTCTTTTGTTGCTGTTCTTTCACCTTCTGGAAAATGGAAACCATATGAATGCCCTCAGTAATGCTGCAGCTGCTGAAGAACCTGCATAGTCCTTGGATATTTTCAAGAAGGTATTTTCAAGAGCTAAGGTAATTAGAGTTTGTAAAGACTTCTTATATGCTTTAATTGGTGGTCCTACAAGGCAATATTTTCACATAACAATACAGTATGTGTTAATGCTTCAGTGATGCAGATAGAAACTCATGTGAAATGAAGACTCAGGACCATAAAGAGGGGCAATGGTCCCTCATCCCATATGCAGTGTAGCTCCAGCAGCTGGTCCAAGCAGGGACAGCTGGAGATGCCTCCAACCCTGATTTCCAGAGCCTCTCCCAGCTCCAGCACTAGCCAGAACTGTTGGGCAGAAGCTCCAGGTTCTGCTAGGGACGCAGTGGTTTTGGCCAAGGGCTAGCTGAACAACCTGGAGCCAACCCTTGGTATGCCAGGAGAAGTCCCTGCTAAATAATGGCATTCAGACCATGTCTCCCTGATGCCTGCTGAGGTCAACATGGAAGAATTCTGTCCCAGAATGACATTAAATGTCATAATCAGTAGTGAACTATATGTGATCCTCTTGCCTGCAGTAAATGAATAAATAAATAGACAAAATTAAAAATATTTCCAGCTCATATTTACCACACGATTCTGTTCATTTCACTAGAAATGTAAGCTTAAGCCAAATATTTGCTCACAGAAGAACATCAAAAGGACGTGGGGTAGTATTTTATGAAAAAGATCTTGATTTCCCATGAGAAAGAACAAAGTTATCTTAAATCACCTTCTACAACTGTCTTTTTGGGAGGATGCTGGAGAACGTATCAATCATTTAAAAGCTAGATTGCTCAGAGCGTTTAGTTTCTCCTAGTTTCTTCTGACTTCTGGGAAGAAAAAATACTTTAAATTGCCTTCTGTCTTTCTGTAGTTCCAGGCATATCTTTTCTGCTTTTTTCCATCTCTGCTTTTATTCATGAGTTGTCACTAAAGTAAGAAAGCAAGTAGAAAACAAAGCAAAACAAAACAACAGATAGCTCAGAGAGCTTGGCAGTTGGTTTTGCCCTAAGGCCACCAGTTCAAACCCATCATAAATCATCAGTAGCTCAAGTATCCAATATCTAACGGCTGTCTGACGACCTTAGTAAAGTGTTGAGTGTGTTGGTTGCATACAGCAGATCTAGGCTGTCACAGCAAAGAAGTCTATGCAGAGAATGTGGAATACACTTTTGCTGGATAGGTGACCCTTTAGGTCAGTAATGATGAATGTGTTATGGGTTGCAGATTTGAAAACTTGCTATTGCTCGTCAAATACACAAGGAACCACTGCCTAGCGTTAGTGTTAGTACTGAAAAGCCTCAATCAGAGCTAGACTCACCCCAAAAGAGAATAAATGTGTAGAGGGTAAGGTCAGAAATAAAAAGATAAAAATCCCCCAAAATATAGAAGTTAGACACCTAAATTTTTTTTAATTTATTTTTTTTTAATCACACTAAAGTACTATTGCCCTAAATGCAGTTGAAATATGCTATGAGTGGGAAAGAATCAAACTGTTAATGGAAACTGGATAAAAGGTTTTAAATTAGTGCTTCTAACTGCTCTTGTAAAACCATACAAGACAGAACAGGCTAAGAAACATCCAGGAAACCATAAGGAATTAAAAACCAAGATAGCCCAGTCCTTTCTTTCCTTACTAAAGTTGCTCCCTCCATTACTTAAAGAAATGTTGGGTTTTGTTTGTTGGGGTTTTTTGGTTTTTGGTTTTTTTTTTTTTTCTGAAACAGTCTCTATGCTTCAATATAATCTTATTGAAAATCAGCTTTATCCTTTTTTTAAAAAAATCCCTCATAGGAATCATTCAAGTTACTGCTATTGACATAGGCATTACTTCTATGGGAGTTAAGTCTAGTTCCCACTCACATGCTCTGGGATGGGACGGGGAGACTGTGTCCCTCTGCACAGGCACCTGTGGCCCTCGTACAGCACATGCTGGGATGAGAGGCAAAGCCTTGCCTCTCCCGCACTCCGTCTGTCTGGGAGATTTTCCAGCTCTGGCAGAAAATGCCTCTCAGGCTTCTACTGGGCAGCTCAGCAGAGCTTCCCAGGCTTCTAAATGAGATGCTCTGTCTCAAATGAAATTAGATGCTTGACAGAAGAATTATTATATGAACTTTTTGGGCCGGGGTTATCTGGAGTGCAGATTAGACTGTCATAAAGGTGCTTTCTGGTCTTGAAATGTATGACTATATACAGAGCACAATTAAGCTATTTTACTGCTGTTTTACTAGTAAATTGATTACCAGGGCAACAGTTGGTGGTGGTGGTGTTACAAAGAAGGGACTTTTATTATAGCTTTTGATTTAAATAATCTGACCATTTACAGTCATTAAAGAAAAAGTATGTCCCCTCATTAAATCAATAGTTTTAAATGTCTTTTACTGTCAGACTCTGTTATGGTGTACTGATAAAAGTGTATCTGATTATTAATTAACCACAGATGAACCCAGGGTGACTTGTGGCTCATTTCTAATGGCTGCTTCAGAGGGTGGTAGTAATCAAACACACAAGTTATAAATCAATTAAATAACATCATCACTGTCATAAGTAGTCCTGAGGTATCAGTGACATGTGAACGCCTCCATAGCACTAAGGTTAAGGGTGGACATAGCAATCCTTTCTCCTGGCCATGATGATCTATTTGCCTCCTTCTAGGATCTTGGCGTGAATCACACAGTGGTGTTTTCCATACTTCTCTCAAGGAGGGAAGTTTATAGCATATAAGTCCTCTGCATGATGAAGTGCTAATCCTTTGGTCTTCGATGCTTAGGACATGATCACAGAAATACTGCCACTGCACTAGAATAGTGTAACTGATCCCCTCAGCCTCTTTTCCTAGTGCTCCCATTACTAAAGCATCAGTGTAAATTCAAACTTTATCAAATGCCAGCAAACTCACCTGGCTGCGTGATTGCTAACTTGTTTGAAGTGCAGTTGGCATTTAATACGAGCTCAGGAGCCACAGAAAAAAATCATTCCTAGTGAAAAAAACAATTGTTAAGTTCATTTCATAGTTCCTCTTCCCCTCCATTTCAGAACAACCACGTGGTGACGCAGCCTTTAATCATGTCAACTAACCTCTGTGTTGTTTAGCTTTTCTTCATATGACTGTTATGGGAAACTGGGCTTTTACTGTATTTGTCTGTGAAGGGGTCCTGGGAAAGGCTGATAGTGTTCACCTCCTAACAGAATAAGACCAGTAAGATGGTACGAAGAAGGAAAATTTATAAGTTTTCTCCCTCCACATTCAGGAACCTTATTACATGTGATGAATATTAGCTCTAGAGAAACAAGCCTGCACTCCTTTTTCCAGAATAATTGGCTTTATCTTTTCCCTAACAGCTATAAGCCCTACTTTTAATTTACTCTTTTTCTTATTCACTTTTTGATGTAACAGTTCAATGAGGGTTTAAATTCCTTTCCCCATGCAGCCCTTTTATCATGCTTCTAATTACCTAGCCTAATTACTCTGAACTGGTATGAGCCTGTGCATTTTTAAATGATTTTCTTTAATTACAATTCTTTACTGAAGAAAATGTCACTGAAATACATCTTACTAAAACAAAAAACACCACTGAAACATATCTTCCAACCTCTTAAAAACAGAAGCACATAATATGGAAGTTTAACATACTTTACCTCACTCTCAGCTTGTCCACAAAATCACGCAGCATCACATACAAAAAAGGGCAAAAGTACAAAAAATATTAAAATAAGAAAATTGTAGAAGTAGTAAATGATAATATAAGTACTTCAGTTGAGCATGCAGAGGGCTAAACTATTATAACTACAAAAAGGAGGGACAGGGATGTATGTAGAATATTCTCACCGTCAATGGTTTTACACTTTGAAGGGTAAATGCCATCCTCTGCAGGAGAACAATGTCTTCATTGTGCTGCACCGTGTCTTCGAGTATGTATTAGAATCAACGGATGTTAATCGGTTGTGAACAAAACAGTTGACATTTCCAAAATGTGCCTTATGGATGAAAATTAACAGCTGCTTATTTTATGTATTTTATAAGATATGTTTGGGGTTTTTTATGTATGAAATATTTTCATAATTCCGCAACCAAACTTTGGCAGTGAGAAATTCAAAAATGGGGATGAGAGCTACAACTGCAATGTAAGGTGGCATTATAGAAACTTCCCTATAAGATATAAGTTACCGAGAAAAAATAAAGAACTTTTAAAAATTAATCTTTAAATACAGTGTATCACATTCAAGACAATGCTACAAAAAGACACCTTGTTCAAAAATTCCATAGCCATTAGACTTGTGTTCTGGAAATTTGATAATGCAAAGGTATTTATATTTAAATGTTGAAATATAAACACTTCTAACCTAACAAAGATATTGTTTATTTAAGTTTGGGAACAAACCGTGGTATTGTCTTTTTAAATAATCCAACGTATTGTCTGAGGTTATTCCAACAGAAACTCCCAAAAGGGGAAAATAATTTATTTGTTTAATGATATGAGAAACTGAAACTCTGAAGACCGGGGTGCATCTTTATGTACACATATTGGCTCATTTATTGCCTTGCAAAGCTTAGCTTCAACTTTTCCCTTAACCAATAGCTCCACAGATAAAATAATTTCTGTTTTCTAGGACATGTTTTCTGTCAGTGATCTGTATCACAGCTGCTATATGAAAGATGAATGTTACCCCTCATTGATACTCTTTACAATTTAATTAATTTCGCAGCAGTATATTAATTAGGAAAAAAAAAATAGCCTAGAACTCTGATACTTATAAATGAGATCAGAAATTGATATCAACTTTCCTAACTCAGCAAAACAAGGTCATGTATGAGGATATTGCCTGTTTATTATGAGAAACATCTGTTGTCTATCAGGACTGTGGCAGGTAGGTCAGGAAACAACCAGGACTTGTAAAGCTGGCTTGCAAGGAACACTGGTTTCCGTCTTCTCTAATGACGAGATCACATACTATGCATTGGTGAATCTACAAACGGTTCCTAATCGAGGATAGCCACAGCCATGCTGAGAGGGAAGTCTAATGACTTCAGCACTGCCACCCTTAGGAAAGAACAGAAGCCAAAAGGAGAGAAATCTTCCATGAAAGACAAATTCAACCCAACCCAAGCCCCTTTGATGAGCAGAGAAACTAAAAGCATTCACTGCCCATCGTCTGGGACAATTCTTTCAAACAAACCACTCCAGTTCTATTTTTAGAAGAGAGACAGTAAAAACAACAGGTCAAAAGAGGACAAAAATTTTTATTGCCATGGCCATACACTTTCTGGCAATGCCTACTGCCCCAGGGACAGAGCTGCTGCAAACAGGGCCATGAAAATCAAAACCCATCTCAGAAAGAGACTCAAACTTGCTTCAGGCAAGAAGCGAAGGTGAAAGTGTCCCAGGTTAATGTGGTCACGTGAAGCCAACAAAAGTTTTAGGATTAAAATTCTTCAATACATGGAATAATACACTGTAGTCACAAATTACCAACTCTATGGGGCTCTACAAAGGGCAATTGCTCTTTTCTTTTACATGTAGCTGGATTAATACAGAGTCCACAAGGATAAAATGGCACAGCTCCTCTCTTTGCTCAAGGCAGTCACCCCTTCAGGAAAAAAAAAAAAAAAATCCTTCCTTCATGGAAGGAAAGCTAACCTGGTATGTTTATTCAGGTGCAGTTTCCTCTAATTTGGTTATTGGGCCTTAACATGAGTGTCCTAAAGGTTTCCTTTACTGAAGAGTCTCATAGCACAAAGGAATCGTGGCTTTGTGTCTGAGGTTGCAATGAGTGTTTTTAGTGTAGCTTGCTGGACTGACTGCAAAGCTAACAGGGAAAGATTTTAAGAGTTATTTTCATTGCTTTGAATAGGATGTAAATATACATGAAGTGCTTAGACAATTGCCTCTTGAGTTCTAAGGGAAATAAGAAAGATTACCGTCAAGTCAGAGGTTCCTCTCATCAAAAGACTCTTACACTCTCCTAGTGTGTCCCGATGAAATAATAAAGAACAGAGAGGTGGCTGAAGACATACCTGTTGCTAAGTTTTATCACAGAAATGCAGAATAGCTTAGGTTGGAAGGGACCATTGATGGAGCTTGCAGGACCTGGAAAGCAAAGCCAGTCAAACAGAAAAGCAGGATAATCACAGCTGTAAGATGAAAAGGGAAAAATTAGGAAATCACTTTGGGTAGACTGATTTCCTAATTACTCCTGCTGGTTTTGTCAGATTCCTTGGAGTACTGAAAGTCTCCAGACTGCAAAAAAAGCTAAAAAATTGTTAGTAGTACTCTTTCTGTTGGTGTATTTACAGTTGCTACACAGGTTATGGCCACCTATTTTCAGCTATTAAGAAACTACTTTGGTGTTATACCTGCCTTTAAAAGAAGCCTATAAGGATATCTGAGAATGAGATACAAAGCCTAATTTTGATATCCAGGAATCAGCAGAATAATCGGAACTAGTAGAATTAGAAGAACTACAACGGGAGACGTAAGTGCTTTTAATGTACTAATAATGCCTCAGCACTTCAATTGGGACCTTGTTTGGCCAAGTGATGTACTTTCCAAAAAATAACAGAGAAGTCAGTCCCTGTGCCCAAAAGCTTGCAATCTAAGCAAAAGTATAACTTGCCAGCGGGGCAAACACATGTGGAAGAATCAGAGTCCTCTATTCTCTTAAGATCCTTTGAGAATAGCAACAAATAATGGATAAAATTAGTCAAAGTAATTTATTTGGATTTTCAAAAGCCTTTTGTTAAGTTCTCTAGAGAACACTAAACTCAGCAGTCTTGCAAGAAAAGGTAAAACACCAGAAACGGATGATTTACTTTAATCACTGAAAAAAACGTAATGCTTGGGAGCTGCGAGATTTCCATACTCAGACAGAAATATATGGACTTAATTTTTTTGACTAGGGGAGGAGCAGTAATGTAGCAAAGTTTACCAATTATTTGGGTAAGTTTAGATGAAAGGCGACACATTAAAGCAATTCAAAGGAATCCAGCAAAGCTGGGTGAACGATAGGGATACTGGTTCATAGGAAGGTATAGAATATTGGAATAAAGAGTTTGAGCTGTTCAGACATACTCCTGGTCCCTCTTCTGTAAACATCACACAAAAAGAACCATGGTTTGGGTGAAGGAAGGTTAGGGGATTTTTTTTTTTCTTCTTAAAGCTGAATATTGAAGCAAAAAAAGAAAAATCCACAGAAAAGAATTACACCGATTAGAATTATCACCTAAACTGAGCTGTCTCATATACCTAACCACACCTCAGACTTTGGCTTTCAAAACATGTGTGAATTAAGTGTCTTGGTCAGAACTCAGAACTTGGTCAGAAGGAAAAATTTTTATACAAAATTCATATCTGGATCTAGGAGACAGGCACAGCTAATTATCAGCACCAAGTCATCCTTTCTCTTGGTATTGAAAGCCAGGAGTGGTTACAACTGAATTTCCTTTGGGGAGGACAAACCCCTGTTTTTCTTTGTGGTGGAAAGCTGCTCTGAGTGCATTATCCAGGTGTCTTTGTTGTTCAGCTTGCTTACTTCTCCATTTAACTGAGGTGTCACACTACGCACTGTACATTGATGGTCAATATTTTAAAACATAATTGCAGCTATTGCGTGCCTTTAAATATATCATGATAAGTTTTCCACTGAATACTCTTAATGGATAATTTGTCATATCTTCAATATCCTTGGATCTATCTCAGGGATGCATTTGTTACTAATCATATCCTCTCAAGGTTAGTGAAACAGCAATATAAAAAGGTGTCTTTTCTGCAGTGAGAGGTCAGTAATTTATCCACAGACCATTCAAAAGATTAGTCTGAGCTCACATCAGCACCTAATCGATGGCTGTGTTAGGGGGGAGCACAAAAATTATCACAGTCATGTTTAACACTGAATTGATACTACGCTTTGTTAAATAAAATACATTGCACCAATTACTTTAAGTTAGCAAAACCGAGATTGATAGACAGTATCAAAACACATAATACATACAGTGCTATTAAGCCACGGCCTTCTAATATTTCTGAACAATCATATCCCAGTACTTTTCAAGGGTTAGATCTTTGTACTTTTCCATCAAAGCAGCCAGCCTTTGGCAGATGGAGGTGTTTTCTACATTGGCTACATGAAAAAATGTGTTTGCCATTCCTCTGCTGCCATCTGCCCTCAAAAATGTATATGTGCAGCCAGATTTGTCCTGCCTTTAGAACGTTTGAAAGGCATTGAGCTGAAGACTAAAACCAACAAACGGAAGGTCCTAACAATAGGTAGCTGTGTTCATGCCCATTTTCTTAAAGACTTTTTTTAAAAAAAACAAAACACGATAATATCAAACTAGAAAATAAAAGGATGCCTTGAATCATTACCCATTGCAAGGAAACTCCCTAAATAAAAAGTAATTGCAGGCATTTAACTTATGTAATGGTATCATTTTTAAAAGCAGACACAGCATGTTTGATTCAGTGGGTACGCAGAGAAACAATGCAGTAAAAACCAGGAGGTAAAAGGTATGTTCATTTTCTCCATGAATTTGTTGCTTTCTCCAATTTGTAGATGGTTTGGGTTGTGCTCAGGCTCCATGAGAAGCATGTATAAGAATTCCAGTCTCTCTCTCTTTTTTTTTTTTTTTTTTTTTTTTTTTTTCAAAAGAAGCATATTGAGTTAGATACTCTCTTGCAATACATTTTTCTCTATGTTCTCTGCCAAGTACAAACACTCTAGAAACTCGTCACTTTCCCGCAGCATGGGAGCATGCTCCCCTCAGGCATGGAGCATCTTCATTTCAGTGCAGCTCTGTGTCCCGGCACTGCAACTGATGGTAGGGAAGGAAGGACCACAGTTGGTTTGATACAACAATTCTGACCAGGAGTTTACTATTCCCTACTGATACTCATCTAAAGCATAAGACCTTTTTCTTCTCCCCTGCCAAAAAAAAGGGGGGGATGCAGGGAATAAAAGATTTTTTTTTTTCTTAGTTCTACTTTCAGATTGTTTCAAAGTATAAATATACTTTTTCAGGGAGGTATGACCTTTCGCTATTCATTAGTCCAAGTAGAAGCCAACTGATGGGGGCAAACAAGGTGTTATAGTCTTGAGACAAAATTAAACTCCGAGCTGTGCACCCCTCTGCTCCTTTCTCAGACTACGGCAAAGTGGTGAGAACAGGGTTTTCCACTCACACCATGTGGGAGTCTCTTTCCTTCAACTGGAAAAGCAGCACTGGGATCTTAAAATCAAACTTCACTGATCCATGTCACCCCGTGGCAGGTTGCACTTTGTGTGATGGTGTCAGTTTGTGTTCTGTTATCGGTTTTAATCCTCTCCTTATCACAAGATCTTTGGGAGCCAAGATCAATGATAGAAATAAAATCAATACACATTCCAAAGCACTGAAAACTCAATGTATGATAAATCTTAACAGATAAATTTGTTTAGGAACAGAAAGCATTCAGGCTCTCTGACGTGCTGTGGCACTGGATGATATAAAGCACAAGGTGCCACATCTGTCTTTAACGTCATGAAAACAACACGTCAAATGTTTACTTTGGGATAGTTTTGTCCTTTCTTGCATTCAGTCACACTGAAATTGAAGAGGAATAATTAACAGTATGTGTTTAACCCCACTTTCCTAAAGCACACAAATCCCTGAAGTGGGAAGAAGGTGTTGAGGGAAATCAGGAGTAAAGCCAAAAAACAGTTTCTACTCTGTATTTTTAACATTCCTCCTTGGTATAATTCAGTGCTGATTTTATTTAAGTACTGTGGCCCACGCTGCTGCCATTTCTTAAATGGAGGAGTGTCCGTTGCAGATGGCAAGCTTTCAAGGAAGTCTTGAATGTACCCAAGACGTACGAACTTTGCCAGACATCCAGGACAGGTGGGACAGAACAGTTCCACAGGCCGATGCACAGCTCCATGCCCTGGGCAGGATGCCCGCAGGCAGCATGGGCTGCACACACAGTGTTTGGAGAGAGGAGACAGAGCAGACCCAGCTACTACTGAGGCAGGTTAGAAATGAATGTATTTTTTGTACCAATGGCAAAATTCCCCTGTCCTTTGTACCAGCACGTGTTTGTTATTCGTCTATGTCTCTTACTCCATACTGTTTTCTCAGTCTGACTTTAAGAAAATACCTTACAATTTTAGAAGACAGACAAATCCTACTATTCAGTGGCCAATGGAAAGCCTACTAGTCCATCGATGACTGCATTGGTTTATATATTTAATGGTTATTTCCTTATTTATCCATATTCCACAGAATAAGAAATAAAAAATAGTGTTATATCAAAGAGCAAATATAACATTGTGGTTTTTTGTTTTTTAGGTTTTTTCCTGGTAATATCTCTCCTCCATGAGCTCCTAGCATTGCAGCATGTTGCAAAGAAATAAGAAAGAGGACTAAATATGATTCAGTTCAAAGCTACCCTGATAAAAATCCAACAAAGGAATGTAACTTATTTCAGATACTCTGTCACTCCTTATCCACCTATTGCTGCCAAGAGCTACATTGCCAAAAGACTGATGGAAGATTAAAAAAACCCACCACCTTCTGATCCAGAAAATACATGCCAGTGTGTTTGCACCATCTGTTGTGCAGATTCAGAGATGCCCAGCTGAAGATGGGCTGCTGTTGATCCATCTGCAAAACATGCCCCAGACCAATTGCCTGACTTATGGTAAATTTGGAAGGCGGTTCAGTAGAAGATATCTGAAAAACAGCTTGGCATTTTCCCCGTGCCATCCAGTGCTTTTCTTTTTCTCCATTTTCACAGAGATCTTCCATAGAAATGTATTAATTCATGATGTGCTCCCATCTTGTGTCTGCTAGTGTCTTCCTTACCCTCGATGGAGAAATGGGTGAAATGATTTAACTGGACAGTTTTGTTTCATCTAGTCATTCATATTTTCCTCCTGCCAATTATTTTCCACAGAACTTTGTTTTGTCTTCCTTCTGAACAGACCAATGCATTTTTACTTTATTCTGATGGTGGGAGTGAGGAAGGAAACAGGGAGAAAAAATTTAGTCTTCAATGTTTAGGCTTATTAGAGAGACTTTTCAAACACCTCACTAATGAATTGCTTTAAATCACGTAAGTTAGAAAAGCAATTACAAGTAATGATAAATTACTTCTTCAGATGGGTTGCAGGTGTCACATCTGATGCATAGCAAAGAAATGTATAGTACGTGTCAGCTGTTTCCCTTTTACATGGATTAGTTTCAAACAAAGTGGTGAGAAGTATCTGTGCTTTCCTTGCTCTCCTCTCTACAGCTTTGGTTAATAGATATAATATGTGAAAAGTCCATTACTAGCAAGAATGGATTGATTAAACTAAAAAATACCCCAAAACACCTACCTTCTTAGATCACACATTTTCAGAGAGATCCACAAGCCTCAAGTGATTCCAGTGGGAAAAAACATGAGGGGCTCAAGTAATAGTCTAAGAACAAGTTAAATTAAAAAATACAACCTGCAATCCTATTAGAAGGCTGCTTCAGCAGCAGACTGACCTAACTGGCTAATTTTTTTTTTTTTTTTTTTTATTTTTATCAGAATAAGGTACCAGATGGGGAAATGAACCAATATTCATCATCATGTGCAAACCCAGAAATGGTGTATCTATAATATGAAAAGATAACATACCATATGTGCTCCAAAAATGAACCAAAATAAAATGCAGCTAGTTCACTTCATTTTCATTTAACTCGTCTCATCCTCTGAGCTTTAATTTGCAAGCACTGAAGGTGAAACTCAAACTGCTAATCTTAATTATTGTTATGTACATATAAAGATTTATGATTATACAAGTTTTCATAGAAATAAAGATGGTAGCTTACAAAGCGATAATGATACAATGAGCATAGCATGAAGTGTTATTTGCATAGGGAAATATTTCTGTTAGAACAAGGAACTATATATCTTAAGTCCTCACTTCTACCATTCATAACCTCTTTAAAATGGAGTTTGGGGACAAATACAAACAAATCTTCTGGAGACCTGGCAGGTGGTTAATCCTGCAGTGAAGTTGTGGCTTGCAAAGGTATAGATACTGGAGTGAACATAATTGCTACGGAACTGGCCATGAATACAGTCAGAGTAAAAATTAGAGCAATGGGAAGAATTAGATTTCTGAAGACTTTGTTATTTTAGAGCTCAGGAGTGAACCACGCTTGTCTTCAGCATAATCATTTCCTCTAACTGTCCCCATTGGCCTGCCACCCCTCTGCAGGGGTGTCCTGGTTTTGGCCAGGAAGGAGCTAGTTGTGTCTTCATCAGCTCCTGTGTTTTGGATTCAGTATGTGAAAAGCCGTGACAGCACGCTGCTGCTGTTGGTGGATGCTGAAGGATCAAGGACATTTTACAGTTTTCCAGGTTTTGCTGATGTGCAGGTACAAAAACCTGGGAGGGGTACGGCCAGAATACTTGATCCAAACTGGCCAAAGAGAGTATTCCATGCCATAGATGGCATGCCCGGTACAAGTGAGGGTCAGCCATTGCCCATCTTTTTTTCTTGTTCCTTTTAGTTCATTTCATGTTCTGTTCATGTTCCTTTCTTGTTACCTTATCTCTGGGGTTTCTTTTGTTTGTTTGGGCCTGTTTGTTTGTTCATTTGGCTGTTTGTTCTCTCGCTCGCTCTCTCTGGAACTTGCTGTTTTGTGATGGCTGTGGGGCAATATCCCTGCTCCATGCTGATGGCTGTGGTGCAATATCCCTGCTCACTGCCTGCTGCTCGGGATGGGCTGTATCGGTCATTAGGGGGTGAGAAATTGTGCATCATTTCTTTTATATATATTATTATCCTTATAGATCATTATCATCATTAATATATTTTTATCTTTTTCTTTGCTGTCCTGGTGATCTGCTTTTATCTTAACCCACATATTCTCTCTCTCTCCAATTCTCCTCCTTCCCACCCCACTGGGGAGGGGCGAGTGAGAGATCGGCTGCCTGGTATTCAGTTACTGGTTGGGGTTAAACCATGACAGTAGGTCACCTTGCCAGGGCTGAGCTGGGGGAGCGGCTCCGTGCTGAGCACCGCCACAATCACCGCTTACAGGTAGGAGGCCTGGGGGTTGCACTGAGGCTTGTGCACATGCTTGCATGCCCCAGCTCTGGCCCAGCAGAAGAGCCATGGTGATTAGACATCCAAGCCGCTTGCTAGTGAAATGATTTCCCCTATGGCAGTTGCTTGGGATCAGACATTGAACCCACAACTGCCTCGGAGACAGAGTGGGTTAGTTAGAGGAACTTAATGGGAGAAACCTGGACTTCCTCCACTCCTCCATTCCTATTTCAAAAAGGATTTCAATCATGCCTGCATGTCAGCAAGCTTCTTGGGGATTATATAAAAAGGCTATCAAGCTGACCATCTCGGACAGGCAGGGTGAGGAACTAGCTGTTATCCAATTCCAATGAGCTGTGGTTAATGCAGCATCTGCCTTGTCTGTCTTCTGCTTGCCCATGTATTAACACACAGCTTTGTGCCATTTCGTGAGTCTCTCAAGCATATAATAAATAGAGTTCCAACTCACTGGAACCTCCTGCAGCAGCTGATATTATAAGTTGTTTTTCTGTGACTGCTCATTTGGAAGTTCCTGGGTTTGGCAGGACAGCAGAAGTAACCACAGTTGAAATCACACACTGGGGAAGTCAGCGGCATTCAAATGAGCTCCCGCTAAAGCTGCAAGTGGCAAAAGCAGCTCAGGAGCTGTGGGGCAGGAGCTGCCCAGAGCAGGGAGAGGTGCTGGGAGAGAGTCTTGAGCCTAGGTAAAAAGGATGGAGGACGTACATGCACACACAGGCTGGGGGTTATTTTTCTAGTGGTTTGCTATTTTCTGTCACTTGATAGCATAGAACAACAAGGGAAAGCTTCTCCTCTCTTCTCTTCTCTTCTCTTCTCTTCTCTTCTCTTCTCTTCTCTTCTCTTCTCTTCTCTTCTCTTCTCTTCTCTTCTCTTCTCTTCTCTTCTCTTCTCTTCTCTTCTCTTCTCTTCTCTCTCTTCTCTTTCTCTTCTCTTTCTCTTCTCTTCCCTCTCCTCTCCTCTTCTATTCTCTTTTTAATCAGAGGTTGGCTTTCATCTGTTCTCCATGAAGTCAGTAAATTTATGATGGTGAGTTTTCCTTGAAATAATAAAGTTTATTCTGTTCATTATCTATTATCTTGAAATAAACTCTCTCACCTGAGTAGAGTGGAAGCTGTAAATTACACCTTTCTGACTGGCCATTTCTGAAGTTACTCCCTCAAGTTTTTTGCTCCATTATACAAAAAGGACCAATCTTATGCTGCATTTTCTGCTTAGCAGAGAGACTAATGGCATCTTAAGGCTTTATTTAGCCATGTATTTCAATGAGACCTGTAGAAAGGTTACTCGTTTACTGACCTCTTATTCACAGTCTGGATTCAAAAGATATAGAGGGAGGAGAAGGAGGGTGAGACATAAGGTCTGGCAGATACACAGAGCATTCTCCCATCAGCTTTTTTTCCTTAGGGCAACCAAAGCAACAAAACTGAGAAACAAACCATTAAGAAAAACTTAAAAAAAAAAAAAAAAAAAAATAAAAAAAAAAGCATGCTAGCCTGTGTTTTTCTTAGCTCATTAAAATTGGAGCACAGACATCACAACGTATGGATGTGAGATGAAATCTATGGTGTCTACCAAGTGCAAAATTAGACAAAATATCACCTCCTGGATAAGAACAGGTAGCGTTACTGCCTCCTCTCTGGCTGTTTATTTTAAACATAAAAGAAAGAGACTCAGTAAGTTCTCATGGGGAAAAAACATGCATGGAGCCTACACCCCACAGCCACCTCAGGGGTTTCTTCCAGGAACACTGGTGTCTGTTCAGATGCTTGCTGTGAATTGTATAGAAAGTTCAGCCCCAGAAACCAGGACCCTAAAACCAGCTCCTGCCACACCTGACTTTTTGGTATCTAAACCCTTTATGGACTTCAGAGCCCAGAGTTCAGGCTAAAAAAGTCTGCTCCATCCAATAAGCTGTTGCTACGTAGCTTAGGGGAAAAAGAGATGGAATCTTCTCATATTGCTCCCAAAGCTATTAAATACTGGGAAGATCAGTTTAGCACATATCCATTGTGTAAAGTCATCACAGACCTGCTTGTGGGCTTATTCCTGTGTGTAAAACTAACTCTTGCAATTGCTGCTGGTGCTGCTTCTCTTCCTTGATAGTAAGTTAAACAAATCTGCTCTCTAGGCGATTAAACGAATACAAAAGGCAATAGTATTCACCCCCTCCTATAATCTACCATCTTGTTTCCAGGAGTCTATGTGATTTAAAGTAAAAATCCATAAGAGTAAATTCAGTGCAAATAAACCAGAGCTAAAAATCCATAAAAGTAAGTGTGACACCCAGAAGCCAAATGTGGTTGGCAGGCAGGAGCAGCCCTACTCTGTCATGTTAACAACCAGAGTCATTCACTCCAAATCCCTGCCCTGACAGGTAATCACCTCTTTCACTTGCTCCTCCTCTCCTGCGGAAAAAGCCACTGAGCAGAGCAGCAAATGGAGAGCTGCTGCCAATCTTCAGCATTTTTCAAAATGCAATTAATGGAAATGTTCCTTCTGCAAAAAGTAATGATGGCAAAAATATACTGTTCTGGTTTTAAATGGCATATAGGACTA
>KL269064.1:29358-55059 GCA_000699545.1 Podiceps cristatus | reverse complement strand
GGAGGAGGCTGAGGGGTGACCTCATGGCTCTCTACAGCTTCCCGAGGAGGGGAGGTGGAGAGGGAGGTGCTGAGCTCTTGCCCTGGTACACAGTGACAGGACGTGGGGGGAGGTTCAAAGCTGCACCAGGGGAGGTTCAGACCAGACCCGAGGAAGCATTTCTTTACCAAGAGGGCGGTCAAACCCCGGAACAGGCTTCCCAGAGAGGTGGTCGGTGCCCCGAGCCTGTCAGTGTTTAAGAGACATTTGGCTAATGCCCGTAACAACGTGCTCTGACTTCTGGTCAGCCCTAGAGTGGTCAGGCAGTTGGACCAGATGATCCTTGTAGGTCCCTTCCAACTGAAATAGTCTATTCTAAAGTCTGTTCTAAAAGTTTACTGGTCTTAGTTAATGACGCATGGATATTAAGGATGGAATAGGAGGCTGAGTCTATAAGGACTTCTCTGCATCAGAACTTCTTTCCATGGCTGTCCCTTCCAACTGAAATAGTCTATTCTATTCCATTCTAATATTTTGTTCTCTCCAGTGATGATGTACATAGTCAGATCGTTAGCAGGGAGACACCTTGGTCATTCAAGAGCAGACCTACACCTGGGATTAGCATTCACAAAGTGTCTAGATTAGCCATGTAAACAAAATGGAATAAATCAAGGCTCACAAGACAGGATGAGGAAGGCATGTAGCTGTTGCCATACCTCTCCTCATGGCCTGCCGGTCAGGAGACCTACCCCAGCAGCAGCCAGCAGGCTAGTCCCCCTTCTGACGCCGGCCTGAGATTTGCTGCCCATTCTTACCACATAATTTATAGCCAACGAAACCTCAATAACTGCAAACAGAGGCTATTTAAATACCTCAAATCCCCAGAGGAAACCTGTGTGTTTTACCTAACCTATTCCTCACAGTGAGGTTTTGAAATGTCGCGGCCCAAGCAGGATTAAATACTTTCCTTCTGGGTTTTAGGCATTCTTCACCAGAATTATTTGAAATTACCCAGAGCTGCAGGACCTGAGGGGCAATGGGCAGTTAAAGGCAAGGCATTGCATCGGGGGGTGAGATTTCCCCATGCGGGATTCCTGGGAGGAAAGCTCCAGCCAGCCGGCTGCAGAGGCCACTGCCCCGAGCAGCAGCTCCCCAGGCAGAAGGCAAGCAGAGGAGAGGTAACACGCAGCAGGACGGGCACGGGGCTCAGCTCCAGGTAACTCACGGGAGGCATTTGCGAGAGGGGGGTAAACGCCATCACGCAAATCCCCCAGTTCCCATCTCCGGTCAAGCTGGGCACTCCCACTTCACGGGGGAAAGAGAAACATCACCAAGGGAAAACAACCACCTCAAACATTTAGGAAAGGAAATATATTTTATTGAAAAAAAATTACATTTCACTTATACACCATGAAAATACTGAGTTGTGTGTTATTTTCATAAGAAGAGGTTAAGACTTTCACAAGAAAACCACATTCTTTATTACAGCATTACTCCACGAGATGAGGCTCTGGTGGCGTCTGCACTGGGCGTTTTCACTAAACAGTAGAGCAGGACTAAATGTGCTTTGGGCAAAAACCCTAAATATTGGCCTCTTCCAGATGCTACTCCCCATTGAAGACATGACACTCATTTGGTCAGTATTGAATTGTTTCTGAATTAGAGACAAATCTTACTTAGACCTTAGGTAAATTCTTTTTAACGATCTTGATTTGCATTTCCCATTCAGCCAGCTAAAAGCATATTAAAACGGCATATAGGCTCTCACCCTCACAGCTTCCTGAAATAAAGCAATTCTGAAAGGGATACATCGCACTAACAATCGCTAACAGCAAATGACAAGGTCACTGGACAGCACTAAGCCCTCCGGCGTTCCCTTCCGTCACTGCCTCTCCAGCAACAGGCCCTGCCGTTGCCTTCCCTAGCAAGGCACGCATTCCCGCAGAGCGCATTAGGCAGGGGAACACCTGTGCCGCACTAAACGCGGGCCAGGGGCAGCAGTACCCGCCTGCAGGCGGTATCCCAACGCCCTTTCTCACGGGCCATCACGAGAAGCGTATCACAAGAAGTGTGCCGAGCTCCGAGCCAGCTGCGACAGGCTGCACCACGCCACCCGGCAAGGCGCCTTCCGAAAATCCCTCATGAACTAGAGACCGTTCGTGTGGCAAGATTTAAAAGTCTGTAGGCAAAAAATAAATACGAATGCCACTTAACATCACAGGTAACTTCATTTATTTATTTACTTACTTAATTATGCGAGTTCTTCCTTCCTTAAAGGGGAAGGGAAGGAAAAGAGCCAGACCTGGACAGTTCTGACACTATGCAAGTACTGCGAAAGTGGACTTGAAACGTTCTCCGCCTGGATCTTCCTGATATGTTCTCTAGTTAGTAACTGCTCTATTCTATCCCATTTTCTACTTTCCTCAGCAGGAGCATCGCAGAGTCACACAAAATCTCTCAGCCCTAGAATGTTTTTGTGATACAGGGGGTGGGCTGGACTGAGAACACCAAGCTCGGATTACTAAATCTGCAGCTCTTCTTTCAAGTACTCGGCTGACAAAAGATTTGTCTTTACCACTAACCGTGCAGCTCTGCAATGAGGTTCTGCTTGCCCAGCACCTCGCTGCCGGGAAAAGAGGCAACTCCATTCTCCCCCATTTTGTCCAGCTACATCTTCCCAACCCCTCCCTAGCAGCAGCACGAGCGCTTGTCTGTTCCCAGGATGAGGTTAAGTGAACTAAAGGAGATGAAAACTTCAGAGCTCTTGGCTGGATAAATTCCCCATTGGTTTTAGCTCCATCACTTCACTCTTCATGGTGCCAGGCAAGTACCAGGGCCAGCACAGGTGATGGGAAAGTCAGGGTGCAGTTTTATGGTGTCGCTGAGCTGGGCAGGTTGGATCTACCATAGCAGCTGATAATTCTCTACCTTTCTTTTCCAAAGAACAAGAGCTAGCCTTAATCATCTAAATAACTCACTTTTAGAGTCTCTTGTTCTTGTTGGCCTATAGATGAAATCTAAGAAAATTACATGGCTAAACTAGGTTCCTAAATGTGCAGGTTTTGGCTGGGATAGAGTTAATTTTCTCACAGTAGCTGGTATGGGGCTCTGCTTTGGATCAGTGCTGGAAACAGCATTGATAACACAGGGATGTTTTCGTTGCTGCTGGGCAGGGCTCACACAGAGCCAAGGCCTTTTCTGCTTCTCACCCCACCCCAGCAGCGAGGAGGCTGGGGGGCACAGGGAGCTGGGAGGGGACCCAGCCGGGACAGCTGACCCCCACTGACCCAAGGCATGTTCCACACCATCTGGCATCATGCTCAGCCTAGAAAGCTGGGGGAAGAAGAAGGAAGGGAAGGACATTCAGAGCGATGGTGTTTGTCTTCCCAAGTCACCGGTACGCGTGATGGAGCCCTGCTGTCCTGGAGATGGCTGGACACCTGCCTGCCCGTGGGAAGCGGTGAACGAATGAATTCCTTAGTTTGCTTTGCTTGCGTGTGCGGCTTTTGCTTCCCCTATTAACTGCCTTTATATCAACCGACGAGTTTTCTCACTTTAACCCTTCCGATTCTCCTCCCCATCCAACCATGGGGGAGTGAGCGAGCAGCTGCATGGGGCTCAGTTAACAGCCAGAGTTAAACCACGGCACTAAACCAGTGAGGAGAACGAATACGCTGCGGCCTTACCCCGCAGCCAGGAAAGCAGAGCACTGCTCACCACGCACTTTAAAGCGCATACAGAGTTGTGCTGAACCAGGGCTTCGGTACAGCACCTCGAAATGAACAACCCGATGACTTCACACAGCCCTCATCCCCCGCTTGCTCAGAACAACTCCTCCACGTTTCCCCAAGGGAGGGTTCAGGCAAAGCAGTCGCCCGCCACCACCACGGGTATACTGCACCCACAGACTCCCAGGGGAGGCAAAGCCAGGCAGAGCGAACCATGCAAAACACAGCTGTTCCCTGCCGTAGCCTCTCCTCGACAATGCATTACTAATCTCGGTGATGTTCTTCTTGTTAACTCAGCAAAACTGAAGTGCTTCTCTTTTAACGTACCCCGAACTCAGGAACTCTTGCGAGGAAAACTTCTGATAAATTCTTTTCTACTTTCTGCAGCAGTGATTTATTCCGAAGTGTGGTGAGGGTTTCTTAAGAGACATAACAAACGATGCTCAGTTTTTCCTGATCACCAACTGCTGTGGTAGGAGCATAATGTTCAGTGCGGGGCCATCTCCACAAACTAGAAAGGGCGAGGGTCTGCAACGTAAATCAGAGAGCCCCCTAATGGCAACCAAAAAACCAAATATATATATACAGTTCTGCTTTAGCCCTGGTCTCCCAGCTTTAAGAAAAAAAAGACTCAACTATAGCAGGATGAAAAATTCATGCTCTGATTTTCAAACATGCTAAGAGTTTGCCTTTCGACTGAATGGGATTTCGTTGGTAACGCAACTCTTCTGAAAACCAACGTATTTCTTAATTAAAATTCAGATCACCCTACTAAAATTCTTCACATTATTACAACTGACAAACTACAGGGAAAAAAAAAACCTTTACTTTCTCCCATTTAGCCTACTCATCTATCTGTTGCACACACTCAGCAATGAAGTTAGCTCGGCCCGGTTCATCAAATGTGAGCAACCTAGTTTTGTTCCAGTCTCTTGCCTTGTCCGTTTCTGTGTTGCTATTAAGTACTTGTAAGATCCCCTAGTCTTATTTAAATAAACAGATCCCTCACCTATTTTTAACCTGCCCTAGATGCGTTTTATTTTACTCCAATGCAAAACCTAAATTTTGGGCTTATGACACAACTTACCTTGATTTTGTAATAGATAAGGTAGCAATATTTAGGGTTTTCTTTTTAAACAATGGTATCTACCATCCTATTGCCCCTCTCTGCAATCAAGCGTACAAGCCTTCCTGCAGAAAGAATACAACTTGTAACCGCCAACCAGAAAAATACACAAACGCTACAAAAGCCTAGAATTTCATTAGAAATTAAATCATTTGCTATTACACAGAACTTCATTGTTTTTCTGGCATAAAAGTCATTGAATTACTAAGATGTGTAAACATAGAACAGGTCCACCTAGTCAGTACAAAGCACCACACAAACTTGAAGTACATAGAAAGTTTGCTCATAAATATTTCTTTAACAATTCAGCACTAAAAAAATATTACTTAAAAAGGCATCTTTTATTAAGTTATTCAGTTAGTCCAGGGCTGGTGGGGTTGTACTATCCCTACTATATTACAGCCACCCAACTCTCTCTCCAAACCATTTTGCTTTTCTGTAAGAAAAGGATATGTGTGGCTGGGACTCAAAGCTTCAGCACAATCTATAAAAATAGAATTCTTTAAGACCTTCTCCTCACACCCCCAAGGCCTGCACAGCCAGCCCCCAAATTCTGTTTCCCACCCCCACCACATTGCAAATAAAGCTTCAACATACACACACACACACACAGAGTACATATATTACACTCTTCGACACACAGATTTTTCTAAATAGCAATGCAACCACAAGGGCAATAGGTAAGGAGTACGCGTGATTCCAGTGGTAACATATGGCACAGCCTTCTCATATTGCTGGTTTTCTCTGTCTGAATAATGTGCTGCCTTATTCACTGCTCTGCAAATTGGGGATTTATTACTATTACTTGCACTGTGGAGGCACTACGCCAGGAATGCGTGCTTATTCAGGAGCATACCTGGGGGCGGCCCGTTTGCCTCGAGGCCCATTGCTGCTGGAGCAGTAAAAGCACAAAACCGGTGGCTGGTGGCACCGGGGCTGTCACCTGTCACTGGTTTCCTGGTGAAGCTGACGGGAGTTTTCCGATGCTGCTGAAAGCCAAACCGCGTTCTTCCCTTCTGGAAAACATGAGACCTAGCTTGGGCTCTCTTGAAAATGTGAGCAGACAACAGCAGCTCCCTTGCATTCTGCATTCAACGCCCTTTGCTGGGCGCTTAGGGCACACTCCTCCAGTTTCTGATTGAACTGTGTGGATTTACCTTAAACCTGCTCCTGCATGCCTGTATAAACTCGCTGCTTTACTCATTTATTTAAAAGAGAAGAGCTATTTTCGGGGCTGTGACTGAACATCTCACAGCTTAGTTTCCATGGCTGATACGTGTCTTTTAACGGATGTGTTTTTGAAAGCTACAAAACTGTTCTGCAGTAGGCACTCACTTACCAGAAGCAAACGCCTTTCATGAAGAACAGCTCTCTGAATAATTTGATTCTGTGATTCTAATAGCAGTTCAATGACTATAGTCAATGAGCCAAAAAGGCTGCAAATGGGATGTAAAAGAAGGGGTTGTGTCTCCATTTATGACGAAATATTTTGGTTTCAGAATGACCAAAATTTGTAACACTTTGAAGCTGAGACACAAAAGTACTCTTTAAACGGGCAAGGGCCTTTACTCAGGAGAGGCGGTTTTCTTTAGTATAAGCCAAACTACTCCAACAGCCATAAGGATAATGGCGTGGCACCTTCTCCAATAACCAGTGCTCTCAGTAAACTGGATACCTGCTCTCTTCCTCTTGCAAAACACTGCCGTAGCACAGGCACTGTAGAGTGCTGACAGAAGCGCTTTTCTGACATGCAGGAACAATTGTTTCCTACTGTATAGTTCTGTATGCTCTAACCGATGCAGTAAGATAAAAATTACACTGTGAAGGGCAGTGCAGCTAAACGCTGAACAAGAAACAGACCTCAAAACGAGCTGTGGTTCTTATTCCAAGCCCCTCTTCTCACCTTGTATGCAGGAATAAAGAGCACAACACAGAGGTCCTACACATGCAAGCAAGAGGCAAACAAAAGCAGTGGTGCAGAATGCCAGCAGTTGTCTTCCCACAAAACTTCTTAAAAAAAAAAAAAAAAAATTAATACCACGAGAATGTTACTCACTTCCACATATCTACTGTTTTACAATGAGATGATTGCAGTGCTCAAATGTGCGCTCTTCTATTCACTACCTTTTCTCTATACTAGGACATAACTAAGGAAACCTTTAATTACATCCACTTTATTCAGGAAGACTATAAAATTGTTCTTGTTCTGTTTAATTCTGAAATGATTAACATATTCAAAAATAGGATCTAACAATTTGTGTGTGCACAGTATATTAAATGTAGATGCTTTTATTACAATCTTCCTTGCCACATATATTTTAAAATAAATCAATACAATCACCATAAGAGTCTCAGACAACAAATTAACACCATCCAATCAAGACACAGTTAAGATACTCAAAAAGGCAGTATGAGTAGCTGGAAGCCTTGGTCCTCCGATTCTTTTGTGTAACACATTGATTACAGATTTCTCCCGCTTATGATAAAAATCAGCAAACAAACATTAACAATTCATACTGCAGATTTCTTAAATGTTTATATTGAGTGTGAATAGCACTGATTTCAGCACAATGTCTTTATGCATGTCTCTCACAGAGGTACATTGGAATTTTAATCATGTAGAGACTAATCCAGGCCCAGAATAGTGTAGATTGTTCATAAACAACTTTTGGTCTCTCCTGCACGATGGCTCCGCAAATAACTGCACTTGCAGTAATCAAAATGGCTGACCACACACACTGCAAAGTCCGTGCCAGAAAAGAAGGGATCCAACACAAACCACTTCCAGTAAGCAAAAAGAACAAGCAGTGGGGAAGTTGACTGGACACAAACACAAAGCATTCACCGCTCCCATGCGCTTCGGCAATAGAAGCGTCCTTCACCACTAACTTCAGACGTAGACACGGGAGCACACGTGGCAGCGATGCCAGCGGTCCCTAACGGGTGAATGCTGCACTGGTGGGTTACAGACACCTTTCATGCTGTTAGGACGGTCATGGAAGATTATCCACTGGTTAATGACTCCACTCTCCGGGCTAAAGTGCTTGCTCTTCTGTAATCAATTAGGACCTAAACTAGCTTAGGCTAACCATTTTTCTTTACCTAAGGATTTGCAAGTGGATCAGACAACCCTGGCAAGTCTCCTCCAAGCCCTTAAATAAATAGTGGGCAGCTGCCTAATACTGAGACATTTCCCAGCTGCAGCAGACAGACAGTAGGAACTCAGAAATAGATACAGATATTAGATGCAGGAGGAGAGGAGGGATTAAAAGACTGGACAGGACTGTGCTGAGTCTTTGAATTTCGTTCTGCAAGCATTATGAAAAAGTGCTGTGTAACTCTGAACAAATAAAAATGCATCCAAATACTAAGTATGTATACCTTGATGTTTAAAAATACCTGTTAGCCTGTTGTAACTACAAAATGTTAGCTACAGAATATATTTACAGATAATTTCTGATGTTTCTTCCTGGTAAGAGATGTTAAGCCAAATTCTTCACTGAAGACATAAACCTGACCTACTTTAGATCAGGTCAGTGGGAGTTTAAAACAGACATCACATAGGCAACTCCCAGGGACTTAAGCAGAAGAAACTAGCAGCCTGTTGCTACAGAACCCAGCTACTGCAAAATATGAACTTTTGCAAATTGCACACATTAGCATCATTATGCTTTTTTTTTTTTTTTTTTTAACATGCATATGTCACAGATTCTAAGGAAGGCGTGAATTACTGAACCGATCCATTCTTTGAAGCAATGGGAAAAGATCACACCTGACAGGTATAAGCTGCTCCAACAAAGGTCAGTTTTTCTTTTATGGCAGATCATGGTTCATTATGGTTTATAAGACAAAAACCTTGTTTGTAAGGTAGCTTTAAGTTTACTAAATTCAAAGCTGCTTTGTTTCAGAGAAACCCAGCCCTTGCCTTTCTCTCAATTCCCTTGTGAAAGTTTATCTTTTTTTTTTAGTGGGGAAAAAAAAAAAAAAAGAATGTGCTGTCTCACACCTTACTAAAAGGGCTTTTCTGTAGTACATGCTTACAACAGGTAGAGTTTCTTTGACAGCAAATTTTAAAATAAAAAAAAATTAAAATAAAAACTGCTTAACATAAATAAACAAACAAAAGGCCAATTTTGAGCTTTTCTCTCCTGTTGATCCCCTGATGGGAAGAATGAAAAAAACCTCAATTTTGCACTGCACCAGTGCAGGGATGGCCACCATATGGCTCTCAATTCAGCCCCGTGCAGCTCCCAAGCCAAGCCGTGTTATGTGACCGGCAATAAAGCTAATGCTGGTGCAGGGGGTGCTGGCCAATCCACAGCCCTGGCTATAGGAGGACAGCCACCAGGAGCCGCTTCCAGACCCGGCTAAGATCTGTGCTGGAGCCACGGGACCGTAGAAATCAAGTGTCATTTACTGTATGTGAACTGCTCCTGGAATTCATCTAATTCTGGGCAATCTGAGTGACACAGCAGAGATCTCAAAGCTTGGCCATCTGAAGATTTTTGTATGTGACCCATAGGAGCAGCAAAACGGGATACAGCTGGGTCAGGGTGTCAAGCAATGTCAACCACGATACATACAGGGTAGGGAAATTCAGTATTGATCCCTTCTTCCCAAGAGGATGGTAGGGACTATACGCTTCCACATGAAATAGTCTAGCTTTAAAAGTGAAATAGTCTAGTTTTAAAAGATAAACTCATAATTATGTTTGGAATATGGCTTGCAACACTTCTTTAATCAATGCTAGAAAAAGTTAAAACCATTTTGTGTTCAACTGTTAAAATGCATCACCAGGTACAGTATTTAAATACTTTGCTGAAAGCAACCATCTCTAAAAAGGCAATTGTATTCCCGGCACAACTGCCCAAGCAAAAAGCAGCTTATCTAAAAGGGGGGCAAATTATTAATGATGAGCTATTTCCTAGCCTGTCTAGAAGTTTGTGTCTCAGGCAGAAAAAAAAGGAAAAAAAAACTGCATCAATTTAAAAATACAGCGCTGCAAAGAAAGGCAACTTGTTGTACTTCACAGAATCACCGAATGGTTGAGGTTGGAAGGGACCTCTGAAGATCGTCTAGTCCAACCCCACTGCGCAAGGGACCTCTGGAGATAGTCTAGTCCAACCCCACTGCGTAAGCAGGGTCAAGTACAGCAGGCTGCTCAGGGCCATGTTCAGTCAGGTTTTTAGTATCTCCAAGGATGGAGACTCCACAGCCTCTCTGGGCAACCTGTGCCAATGTCTGATCACCCTCACAGTGAATTATATTTCTTTAATGTTTAAGTGGAATTTCCTGTATTTCAGTTTGTGCCCATTGCCTGTTATCCCCTTGTTGGGCACCACTGAGACGAGCCTGGCTCCTTCTTCTTCACTGCTTCCCACCAGATATTTATACACACTGTTAAGACAGTTCGTGTCTTTTTACAGGTTGGCTATCAGCCATGAGCTCATCTCTGTTACTGACTACTAATTTTAGCAACTGTTCACATCACCAAAATTATTATTGCTAGAAAGTTATTTCATGGCAGTCATTACTAAGAACTGTGGCAGTAGAGTCACATTTTGTAGGTCGTTTCTGTTTTTTTCTTCCACCTTAAAATTTGCAAGTCATATGAATATGTTTTGTTTTTTTTTTTCATTATTAATGCAAATGCATGAGAGGAAATAAAATCATTATTAGTTGTTGAGAGTGAAAGCCTGAAGTTTGCCTCTTACATTTACTGCAAAACGTGTTCATCTCAAATTTCATTTGCTTCAGAAATACCAAAAATGAGGGATTTCAGAAACTTATTAATGATGAAATCTTACTCTATGAAAAAAAAAAAAATCTATTCAGCTAAAAATTCACTTTAAGGATAAATTACTCTTCTGCTAGGTGAAACCAATTTACTTTTACAATGGCAGAAAATCCACAAAAATGGTGCGGTAAGCGAAGACTTCAGTGGCCAAAGCAATCTCCAAACCAGCTTTTCTGGGGACTCCCAAACTATACAAGTGACACTATCAGTCAGGCAGGTGTGAAGAGGAAGATGCAGGAAGGGTATCTGGGAGGTACCCAAGAGTGAGTTTCCTGAGCATACTCAGGTAACCAAGAAAAACTCAGCCCTTTCCTCTAACACAAATTTGCTTCGTGTCACTGCAAGCAGAAATGCAATTATAATCTCTCTGCTGTCCGAGACAAATAAAGCTCATCAACTGAATTCGGATTTAGCAACACACTAGATCTCATCTTGGGAGAAGCAAAAACCTCCATCCCATACAGAAATCGTACAGAAGTATGAGTGGTCAGTACCTGTCAGCATATCTGCTCTACTGGTATAGTATGGGGCTGTGATGTACAGGATGCTGAAATTACTAAGCATCCCATTTTGAAGCCTTAGGAAACAGAATTTTGAAATAAAGTTGCATCAATAATAATGCATTTCTGTCATCTCTAATCAGCGTAGGCTGCAGAGACTTAAATTACGAACAAAAATTTTATGTTTCACTGCATTTGGTTAAATGGAAGTGCCCTACATAGTCCATAAATACATCCACCCATGAAGAACAAACTAGGGAAGCCAGCTTCCAGGGTAGGAGCTGCCTTCTCTTGTCCTTACTGAATGTTTGTCCTTAGTTAAAAGCTAAACAAAGGATCAAACCTGGCCTCAGAGGTAGAACTACAAACTTCTAATCAGTGCTATTGAACAAAGACATTATCTTGTTAATGAAGAGGTTTCTGGTTTTGGAAGAAAATCATGTGGGCACCCACAGACAATAGAAATAAGCAGCCAATACCTACAAAAACTGAAACTGTGCAGCTGTTCATAGACAAGAAACAGGAGCAGTTATCAGTAACATGAATGACACCTCAAGGTCACTTCAGAGTACTTAAATGCCAAACATCTTCAAAGTACTCCTACACACAACCAGAACTTTGTGTGTAGTTTTAACCCTGCTTAGTTTCATAGCAGCTGAGATACTGAATACCAGAGTAGGTAACCAGGTATCTCCAGGAAAGGGAGCATGGAGCCAGCTCCATTGGCACTAGATGCCATCCCGAAATTTATTTTCCAGTCAGTCAAGCATTCTATTAGCAAATTCACATCTAAAGTCTTTGGCAAGGCAGAAACATTGTACCCTCTTGCCCTGGGTAATTACACAGACTAAGTGAATTTGACAGCCATTTTGATATCTGGTAATATGCTTCAATGCACACTAACTGTTTTGTTTTTAAAACTGAGCAAGGCCAGCACATATGTTTGAGAGTGGATATCTGCCTATGCTGGGCACTATTTCATGAAAGTCAGGTTTCTGTCACAGATCTAAGGCAAATATTACAATTTACAGGAAAGAAATGAGGACATCAATACATTGTGCGTTATTGGAGACGTACAGCCTTTATAACACGGTGGCTTTCACTATGATCTCTGGGTTTTCTATGTCCTTTTTGCTTTGGACCATTCTCAGTTCCAGCTGGGCTGAGTTTGGTTTGTTTCCTTCTCCAGCTTGTGCTAAAAAGATGACATCAGAATGTCATTAAAAACAGCAGAATAAAAAGAAACAAGTTGCATTGTTCTGTTACCCCACTACTTTTTCTACCCTCCTCCCCTCCTCCATCTCCCTTACTATCCCCCGCTAAAGGCTTCCAAGGTGGAAGATCCAGGTCAGCACTGTGATTTCTTATCGCCCCTGTTCTGCATCTCTCTCCAGGAAAGAAACACATCTCTGCTGTTATTAGAAGGTGACACAGACATGCTCTGAGAACCCACACATCCCATCTGGATCTCCTTAGGAACTGGGAACACCAAGGGGAGGGAAGCTGAAAAAAAATTCCTCCTCACATGGCCAACACAGCAGACAGACAGTTTATTATTAGTTGATAAACCCCTCTCAATACTAAACATGCATACTCAAAGGGAAAGTGAGCGAACTACACTTAAAATAGAAGCTCTCTTGCATGTCAAACTCAGCATTTCCTCAAGCTCTTCCACCACTGTTTTGCAAAGCAGTCAAGCAGTCAGCATGACTGTAGTCCCACTACAAGCTGAACAGTGACATCTTCAGTCGGGTGTTGTCAAAAATACGCTTGGAGTAAGGAACATGCACTGACAAGACTACCAAGCTCTCGCTCTGTAAACTCTCTCACTACTTCTGCACTGAGGGCTGCCTTTAGTCAGCAGACCCAGAAAGCTCTTTGAATGTTTCTTCTGATGCAAATCCAGACAGAACAAGGGTCTGAATAAATTACCTTTTGCACTCTTAATGGTCCTCTGCAGAACATGTTGCATGGCTGACACGGTCTTTTCACACGCCACCTGCATTAACATAATATATTCAGGTTTTAATAATATTAAACTAGGCAGCTGAAATTTTACTATTTCAAAAACACTGCTATTAAGAGGTAAACATAACTGACAAGACACAAACAGGATGCCTATGCAATGTAGAGTTTGAACTGACAAGACACAAACAGGATGCCTATGCGATGTAGAGTTTGAAAAAAAAAAAAATAGATTCTCTTAATTCTCCAAAAACATGTATTAGAAACTGTACACCTGCATCAAGGACATTATGTGCTTAAGAGAAAGAAACAAGAATAGATCTGACAGATGATTTTCAGTGCTTACTATGAAGTGAGTGTAAGAAAAATATCATTACAAACATGGACGCTGTCTCTCGCGGTCTAGAGAGAATATCATCTTATTTGGCAAAATTACAAAATTCATGTAACTGAAATGGGACCATCAAAAACTGTTCAAGCTCAAATGTTTTGACAAAAGGGAAATTCTGCTTTTTTTTTTTTTTTCCTCTGAGGTGAGGAAAAAAAGCCAAAACAAAAGAGAGTCTTTAAATAATGTCATAGAGTAAAAGTAATAAAAAAAGTAAAAAAAAAAGAAACATAGTCTAAACTTGCAGAGAGACAAGTAACTTCTCCCACACCTTCAAATTGTTTGGATGCTTATGTGTCCATGCCAACAGCATAGCAGCAAACAAGTCTCCCGTTCCAACAAAGACAGCATCCACTTTAGGAGACTCCACTCGAATTCTCTGTGTCATCCTGGTACCATCTGCTTTAGCTACAACACAGATAAGACAGTTAAGTGACAGATCCGGCAATTAATATGATAGCATTTACTATAATTTAAAAGCGGTCACCAGATTTGAATTCCTTTCCTGTTTGCAACATAAAGATGCTCAGGAGTACTGTAAACTTTCTACCAACTCTTTTAAAAGGTGCAAGCTTTCAAAACTTTGCCAAGTTGGGATAGCATTTACAACTTATATACTGTACATACTTCACTTAAGAGGGAGCAGGTAGCTAGCACCTTTGTTTTCATGAAGGATTGAGAGCCACCTATTTTCATTTAGATAGCAGCAGCAGCTTGCTCAGGAAACTGTATATTTATGTAGACTGCTGAATCCTAGATGGGGCATCCCAAACCATAATCTAGAGTATCTCCAGGTTGTACGGAGGTGCAAGAGCAGCTGTAGACATCAGCAGAGAACATCTAATCAATGTGCCGTGTTGTAAACACCACTGGAATGACCAGACTTTTTACAGACCTGGCATGTACTGAGTGCTAAGACCCACCGACTGTTTCTCAGTGTAATCTGTTTTAAATATCAAGACTTTTTTGGTCTGTCAGAAGTCCAGAATGTGATCCCCATATTTAGTTCCCTTAGATAAACAAGAAAACAAGATCATGTACCATCCCACTTAACTATGCCCTTCTCAGGTAAAACCATCCTGCAACAGTCCAAACACAGAGTGAATCCTGGTGATGGTATAGAAGGGGATATAAAGAAGATGCAGAAAGACATCTTACATCCTATCAGGGGAGGAACAATCTGCTAACAGAACAGCTTAACTTTTCATAAAAGCATTCAAAACGTTTGAAGTTCCTGTTTTATACCACTACTACTTGTCAGGGCCACTATTAAGGGCTTCAACAGCCCTGATCAACCTCACCTAGGACATCCCCCGCCTACGCACCCTCTGTCCACTTACCCAGGAGCTGCACAGAAGCTCAGGCCTGGGCACAAGCACCCTTGCCTGAGCTATGTTGTAGGCAAACCTGTGTACAGCCCTGCTGTCCTGACTTACTGATTTGCTTTTCCAGGTTAATCTCGGACCTGGCTTGTCCCACCTTTCTCCGATGATCACTGGACTGTCAATGGGACCTGTCTGCCATCACCACCCCTGTTGTTCTCACCTTATTCAGATATTGTGGGCCTGTGCCCTGTTGGTGAGGGCACTGCTCTGCCTGTGCTACGACCATGTTCAGCTTCCAGCCTGTTTTCCCTCATGGCGCAGCCTCATTCTTACCGCTCTCTGATACTACTGTAGATGATGTTCACTTAGGGATCTAAGCTCCTTCCATGCACTACTTCTTAAAAAAGTAACTGAAAGCAAAGAACAGGTTAAAAGAAAGCACAGTTTAATGAAGGAGTTCGTGACTTACTTTTTCTGTGACTTCCCAGAGCAATTAGGTAGTCATTTCCTAGAGGTGCCTGTAGATCTGAGCTTGTGATCACCACAGTCTCTGGTCCCATGGCATGGAGCATATCCATTACCTTTCCATGTGCAAAAAAGCAGGAATCAGTGACTGCAAGCCATGCTGATTAAACCCTGCATCATTCATAGTACTGAGGATTTTTGACAAGCACCTTATTTTGGCATCTTTTGTAGAGAGAAAAAAAACAGTTTCTACTCAAAGAATTCACTTGAATTAGGGCAATTAATTTGAAATAGGGGAATTAAAACATCCACATTTAAACGTACACACTTGTTAAAATATACAAGCATATCTTTCTCTGTCTTATCTTTGGATGCTCCTCTGAAAAGAATACTCTGTTCCAGCCGTGATCAGAATTTTTGTCTGCATCACATTTTCAGAACATACTATCAAAAGAATAAGAGAACAAATATACAGACACGTGCACCTGAGCTGGCACCTGGAAACACTTGCTAGAAAGCCAGTAACTCCAGGTCATGAAGTCTTATTTAGCTATTACTTTAAGAGTTTGCAAACATTAAGAGTTAAAGAGCTAAATCAGAGGTACAAGTATGTCTGTCTTAATCATCTTTTCTCATTCTGTTTCAAACCCCAAATTACACCTGTAAATGATATACCTTTGCAAGTGTATTTCCAGTCTGTGTGTTCCTCACTTAGACTCATTAATACTCTACTTTTGACATCACAATTGGTTGTCACAGAAGTGATTTTGATTTCATGGAAGAAAAAATTACTTCAATAATGAGTTTAGCATAAGACATAAAATATTAATTCACCCAGAAGAATTTAACTAAAAAATCCTCTCAGGCTAGCTATGACTTATGAGCAGCTGACTGATAAGGATTTATTTCTGCTATTTTTTAATTCCCTATTTCTTTTCTTTCTTGTCTGAGCCTCCAAGTTTCTTCAACTGTCAGACCTCTTTGCACAGACATCGGTTGGGTTTTAAAGATGCAGTAAATCCACCAGTACATGCTGACATAATCAACCTGCGAAGTAACATTAAACTCAATTTCATTTCTCAGTCACAATTCACCAGGAACCTAATCAACAGTTTTTCTAGTTGTAGGACTTAACCCCTTCTACAGTAATATTATGTCATATTTAATTTTATGTTAGAAGACTATGCTGCTGTCACTAGTCTTGCTAAAGAAATGAATGAAATGAAGAAATCAATGCCAGAATTCCTACCACCTGCAAAGGCGACACATTCCAGCATGGATTACTCAAGACAGACCTATGACATGCAGCTAGTGAGACAGACAGATTAAAATATAATATCCTGTAAGCAACTATTTTAAAAATGTTTCCATTCCTAAGTATAATTCCATCTCTTTAGAAGAGATTTTTTTAAAACCCATCACAAATAAGACCTATCAAATGAATCAGACAGACTGTTAGAAAACTAACTTGTAAAATTGTTTAGTACATGCAACTCATGTTTGCAGTTGAAATAGGCAAACCTAAACCTAATAGCTGCTCAGGTAACACTGTTGTTCTCAAGACTGTGGTTCCACTGGTGAAGATGAGAACAGGAAAACTGAGTTGTAGTTAGCCGCTCATGGCATGAAGCACAATTCATCCCCCTTGCCCAGCACAGTGGGGTAATGTTAAACTGGGAGGGGGGAGGGGAGAGGGGGGATTAAAAGAGATAAGATCTTTGGAGCTGCTTCCTGTTATGAAGAGATGGTAATCAATCTATGTTGCATGAAGTTGCTAGAGGGAAAAAACAACATTTTGGCTGACAGACCCCAAATACTCTCCAGGGAGCCACTGCAGCTGCTGTTCGTTTAAAAATTTTGTATTCCTTTGAAGTTCAAAACCAAACTGGAAGAAATAACATCAGTCCATTATGAAAACACTTGACTAGTCAACAAAACAAAGAGCGCAGCCCTTCTCAGGACACCAATAAAAATGAATTCCTATTTTGTCCTTCAGCACCAAGCCCTGCAGCTTTTTATTTTCTTCAGTCTGTGTAAAAGGGTAAATCCTTACACCTTGATGCAGTATATTTGCAGACCATCTATCATCTCTATATGGTGATGACAGCAGCTACCAATGCTGTGGATTTGCCTGTCTTTCACTAGAAAGTATCCAAAGGCCATCGCTCCTAGTCCGGTTTCTTGTCTTTGCTATCTATCCTTTTGCAACCCGGGTCTCCTTCCCTTTGAGTCAATTTAAGGAAGAGAACCGGCAAAGACTGTCAGGAAGAGATTCAGAATGTATTAAATCAATCCTTGTAAGAGTTTGCTAATAAGCTCTCTTCCTTGCAAACAGACTGTACGGGAGAAGGAGAAACGGCCGTCCTGCACCCAGCATTGCTGCTGCACGACTCGCATGTGGACAGCAGAGGGAGCGGCTCATGCAGGTTTCTAACGCCCGGGGCCACCCAGGGTTTTCACCCCAGCCGGTGCATTTCCACAGCGCCGACAGCGTGTGGTCACTTGCCCTGTGTGCTGCGGCTACCCTTCTTACGCTGCAGGAGAGTAGCTCACGGGTCTGCTCAATACCGCTGTAATGCCTTTATCTGTAGTTCTTTCGAGAAGTTTCTGAAGAGGTCCGACACTAGAACAGAAAGTGGTTTGCGCCTGGAGTGCACACGCTTTGATGATTAAATGGAGAGAAAGGACAGAGGCCAAAGTGACTTCAAGGTTAAAGATGAATGGCAAACCACAGCACTGCAGGCAGGAATATAGAAAGAGATCTTGCACATCCTATCTCTTGCCTACTTACCTCTAAAGCTTCTTTTTCTGTGTGAATCTTCCTGCCCGTAAGTAACCTGAGAATGAAACAGAAATCTTAAAAGAGCACAAGTTCTCCAGGCAATAACTGCTTTGCTTACTCTTTG
The DNA here is from genome assembly GCA_000699545.1 of Podiceps cristatus. Classification (NCBI taxonomy): domain Eukaryota; kingdom Metazoa; phylum Chordata; class Aves; order Podicipediformes; family Podicipedidae; genus Podiceps; species Podiceps cristatus. The sequence goes on along the minus strand of KL269064.1, from coordinate 36,880 downwards.
AAAGGAAAAAAGCTTGGACTACACTGTACAGGCCTAAATGGTTTGTAGCTCCATGGTCTGCTGTTCCAGACTTTACAAGTTACATGCACAGATACACAGTGGTGCTGAAGCAGACTCACACCATTCCTAACCTGCCTCCTACAGAGATCCCTGTATCATAAAATTCCCTCCCAAGTGTCTGCTTTCCATCTCCCATGTAGCTGCTCCCTCCCCGCAGGGGGGCAGCCTGTGCTGTATCACAACAGATAATGTCCTCACAAAAAGAGCCACAGCTATGAAGATGGGCAGGAGGCATTTAAATTCTTAACTCCTAAGAGATGTTGTTGTGGTGGTATTTCTGAATCTAGTTTTGGGGGGTTGAGCCAAACTATATCAGATTTGATATTCTGACATATAATAGAAGTTTTCCGTGGAACAGGTAAGGATGGGGAAGAGACGTATTTTTTTCAACTTGCCCTACATACAGGCCTCTGGAGACAACAAATAGTAATCATGAAAATGACAGACTGGAAGAAACAAGAGAAATCTTTTCCTCACATAACTCCCAGGTTTTTTTTATTGGTTTCAATATGGAATAGTTAGAGGTCTGCTGAAAAGCACTTGAAAGTAACAAAAAACCCAAAAAACTAAAAACCAAAACCCAACACATACATATGGCACTGTATTGAGACAAATAAAAGAATGGATATCAGTCTCCCCTGCTTTTATCCCCAAGTTTATATGGCTATAAAAGGAAAAAAGTACTTACTCAGCTTCAAACTGGTTAGGAGTAATTATATCAGCAACAGGTACAACTTTGTCCCTGTAGACTGGGAGGAGATCCTTGGGTACATACTAGGGGAGAAGAAACAGTATCAAATGTTGTCAGCAGCATCTGAGATGCAAGACTGTAACTCTCCTTCCCTCAATTACCATTCATGCTGTCACTGAGTACCCTGGCAGCTCCCAGCGTACTGTTACGCAGCAGTCACGAAAGTGGCAGTGCACCCTCCGGCTGGCAACAGTACAACCAACAGCCCTTCTTTCACTGGAGGCGGTGGGAAGCGCTGCTAAGCAGACAGGCCCAAACTAGCAGCATTAAAAGGAAGTGGTGCCTGAAGGAAGAACCTCTGGTTGCCCTCTCGCCAAGGAGGAAATACAGTATCCCAACATGGGGAACTCTTTCTTCTCATGTCCTTACCTCCAAAAGAAACTACTTTGTGGCACCAACAGCACGGAGGCCCGTTGCTGCAGCAGCATGAGCCCACATTGTGTTGCACTGTAGGGCTTAGAACAAGTAACATCCATGCTATGCACTATTTTGCCTCTTCCTTTCAGTGCAGGGAGTGCTGTACATCAACAGGAATCGGATTTGTAACTTGTTCGGTACAACTTAAATCTATAAAGCAGTTCTGATACGGACGTTAAAATATTTTGCTTGTGTTGCACCCAAGTCTAACAAAAAGCAAGCGTACTTCGCTGCCAGCAGAATCAGCTCTTCACATAATGGGGGCCAATGCTCCCCTTTCTGCCTGTCTGTTCCATCTCTATCCCATCTTCATTAGCTGAATGCAGCCCATCAGCAAAGGGAGACTGGTTGCCTAAGCAGGTGACCTACACTAATACGCACCAGGAGCCCACCAGGCTGGATGCTCTTCAGAATCAAAAGCTAAAAAGCATCAGCTGTTTTGGCACATACTGGAGCTCAGCTAGGACTCAGGTTAGATGGGTACAGGGCTCACCTCTCCTTCCTGAGTCCTGCTGTAACTCAATTTAACAAAACCTTTTATTAAAGTTCATTGTTTACTAGTAGCCAATATTCTTTGGCAGAAGCCCATTTGCTAAATCAGGACTAGTATCTCCTTTTGTCTGTGTTCTATTTTCACTGTTAGTCTCATAAGCTATGCAGGGCAGGGTGCATGTATACACGTGCCCACGTTACTGTCTCCTATTCCAATTGTATCAGCAACAGGTACAACCCCACCACAGTGCCGACCAGTAGGTGCTACTGGAACACCCCTCACCCTGATACCGAGCTCGCTCACGCAGCCGTGGTGAACAGATGATGTCACAGGGACTCTGTCTTCAGACAGAAAAGCAAGACTAGGTCTTGTCTAAACCAAGGTATTTTAAATAATGATTTTAATACTTTTTATGGCAGGAACGAGTTGGTGGGTTGCATATTAAATATTCTCCTCTCTTCCATCTACCTTATCTGCCACTCAAAAGACACAGGTCAGCCCATGGTTATGACTTCTCTCAAGAGCTAAAGCTTTGCAAGGTGACTATAGCTGCTAGATTGCTGCCTTGTGAGAAAAAGCCAAGAACAATAAATATTGGAATAGACGTAAAATGAAATAATAGAACACAAAAGCGGCGGCAAATTTATTACTAAGTGCTACTTCATGTGATGTTTTATGAGCAGGTAAACTGTTAAAAGGTACAAGGACAAAGAGGAATTCATAGAGCATGACTAGCTAAGGCAGGAAAAAACATAAAATATCATTATTGCTGATGTCTTCCCACATTGCATTTTTACCGAAATTATTTGCTAGCTTTGATCCAAAAAGAATGTTTCCTTGTCAGTATGCAGTCTGGTACTGGCACACAGAACCTTTCTGTCACTGATCACAGCCCAATGCCTAACAGCTGTTGGATCTCGCATGAAGTAAGTCATCTTCATTTAGGTTCAAGTGGTACGTCAATTCAGGCGATCACTGACAATGCCAGCCAGGCTACCAGCCAAGACAGAGCTCTTGACAGAGGATGAGGGAACTCCAGTGAGACAAGGGGGGGGAGCAGGGGGCTATTTTCCTGCAGACAGCATCTGTATTCTACCTGTTGTCTCAGCAGAGGGTTAGAAATAATCCCAGGGCTATGCAGCCATCATTCTTCCCAGATACCGAACTCATTCAAATACGGGAAATTAAAGTGCACACTTATTTGATGCTGGGATCCAAAGCCACACTTAAGTTGTTTAGTTTGAGTGTCTAAAAATTAATAAATTATACATCTTTATATAGCAAATATTCACTATGCAGAGAATCCAAACAGATGAGTACTAACCATAGAGCCTTCTCCATTCCATTTGTCACCCATCACTGGATCGCATACTGTAACAGAATAAATCTAGCTTTAGCAATGGGGTACAGTTATAGACACCCTGTCGGGAGGGAAAAGTTTTAGGTTAAGAGTAGTGGCTACATAACTGCACTGAGCACCTGATAGCTTATATACTCTCACAGCTCTTGTAGCACACTCAACCTGAAATTTATAACTGGTGGCAGCAAATTCCAAAAGGGTGGGCCAAATGTCTTAAACAATTGTCAGAGGGTTGCAGTTACCCTCTCCTACGTGCTTCTATGTTATGTCCGAAAGTGATGAGGATGAGAGGGTCTGACTGGTGGGAGTAAAGGGGCCTTTGTTATGGAAAACACAGAGAGCCCTGCCCTTCACTCCCCAGCCCAAAACTCTGGAATAGTAGTATGGTGGGGAAGAAACATGGGAGAAGCTAATAGCCGTGAAGAGTCCCATTTTCACTTTAAATGTAAATGTAAAAAGATACATGCCCAACATACGCACCACAAAGCTGTGTGTTATGTAAAAAAAATTTATGTGTGTTATAATAAAACAAGAAGAAAATCCACGCCAAAGTACATAAACTCATACTTAGTGTATTAATATTAACACACATTTGGCACAGGTTCTGAATCATTAGCAGTATTAGCAACATATTCCAAGTACTCTCAGTTTCAAAGCGAGGATGGGATGGAAACAGCCTAGCTTTGTACTATAAAAAGGAACATTGTTCATTATATTAAAAGAGCTTTTAGCAAGATAAAAAATACAAATCCAAAGCTATCAAATCAATGTCCAATCAGTATTTAAGGAAGTTTCAATGAGTAAAAAGAGGGTAATTTGGTTTACATTTTAAAAGTATTTTCCTTACGTTACAATCTATTTATTAAATATAAAGGATCTTAGAAGCCTAGCTAGGTTCTCACCATCTGACCACTCCCTTCCTGTTCTATACAGCTAGATGTTTCTTCCTGCTCATACTCCAACAGTTTGTAGCTTTCACTTACTAGTAATACAAGGCTCTGAAGAACCTGACAATGCAACAGCCTTAATACATGCTAAAAAGCAACAAAACCTGAGCTCATGAACGTCTCTGCTACATTTTTCTAAATGAGAACTGTCCTTTGTTAATTTTAAGTCAGGTATCACGCTCTGCAGTATTACACCTTGCAAATCCTATGAAGTATTCCAGATGTTTCCTGACCACACAGTTTACTGAACCTGAAGATGATGGGCTCAAACCATCATTCACAGCTTTTTATCCCCTAAATCCCCACTGACTTTGCCCTGTCACTCCAAACATTTTGCTCAATTCAAGCCTACACTAGTTATGTTCAAAAGTCCTGAAACACTCAGAGACAAGAAGGAAAGAGGAGAATATTTTCTCATGGGTTTAAGCCTGACATAGCACATTAATGACAGCAGTTGCTAGTGTCTGTTGCTCTTTGAGTGGTCCTAGGTAATCTTAGCAGAGCACACCAGAGTTTAAAAAAAAAAAAAACAACTTGGTGTTTAAGCTAAGTTATGAAGCTTGTAAGGCACAGCAAGACACTTCTGGGATGTGACATGAAACCATGGCAGGGCAACACAGGAGAGTCTATCCTGCTTTATTGACTTGGAAATCAAGGAGAGGCTTCAGCTATCAGCACTTACAGCCTATGTCTCTGAACAACAAACAGCAGCAGCCAGCTGGGATTTTACAAGCCTTTCTTTGATACAGACTATCAGTCCCCAAAGCACATTCTCTTTTGGATGGCACAATGCAAGAAACATACTGAAAGGCATAAAATCAGAAAGATAAAAAAACCCAACTCTCTCAGCACTTAAGCAGTGCTGAAATGAAACTGGAGCCTCAGCTGGTTGCAGCCAGATGAGAGCACAAGGTGGTTGTGAAATGCTACGTAACATCAGAACAGCGTTTTCATCCTAAAATGTCAAAATGATGGGCATATACAATGACAAAGCAGAAAGGATTGTAATACACATCTTTACCATACCATATACTAGGTTAGAATTCTGTTGCTTCAACTCCTGGACAATATCCACCACCATGGCAAGAAACGATGTGTCTCTTGTATACCCTTTGGAAAAAAAAAAAGACAAAGTCTATTTTCACAAATGCCTTTAAAAAAAAAAAAATGGATAGGAATGCTGAATACTTCTCACTCTTTAGAACAATGTATTTTTTAGAACAAAGGCATTTTAGTACTTCATTCGGGAATAACAGGTGGAAGACAAATTCAGACAGTGCTTGCGCAACTACAAATATGGCCTTAAAAATCCATTTACTAAGTATGTTATATATGAAGGGCTCATACAACTTCAAATGCTTGAACATACATATAAAAACATCAGGCTGAAAGAAAAAAACATTCATTTTCTTCAAAACAGTGATCCGAATCAGTCCTATTTATCATGTACTAAATAAGAAATATTTTAAATTCAATATACTTTTCTCGTACTCTGGTTTGAAGCAGGTTTTTTTATTATTATTAATGTTTGTACTGATACAGTCCAACACATTAATGAAATTGCCAATATACCAATAAAATTCCTGGATTTAGGCTTAGCAGTGAAATATGCTGGAAGGAAGTTTCATTATATCTTAAGGCCCTAATCACAATGTTAGCACCCCAATATTCTTATCTAATCATTAATTTCTTTATTTTAGAGATGTATGTTTATTTAGGTACTTATTTTATGTATTAACTTTATTTACAACATTTATTAATTAATAATTTCATTTTCATTGTTTTTATTTCCTTTAATAGTATTATTTTTAGCAAGGTAGCTTCCTCAAATCTTCAGCTTGGAAATGTCCACGCTACTAAAATATTTAAAAATACATTTTGAAGATTTTTTTTAAACTCGCAAGCTTGATCAATTCTTAGATATTGCAGAGAAATGGAAAAAACTTCCAACGTTTTGGCCAAAATGCTTTGGTTTATGTCTATGAAATGCTGATAATCAGTCAAAAAAGCCAAGCAAAGATTTTTGTTTAAAATGACCTGTGATAGTAGACTGGCTGAAAAAAAATACAGAGTATGATTAACATTCATGACATAGGTGTTTCATTTCCATCTCAGCCAAGATATCTACCATCATCAGACATACAATTACAGTCAAATCCTATCTGCTGACAAATTAATTTCTTTTTAGTGTTTGAATAATTATATCCAGGTTGTTGGAGCTACAAAGTACCGTTGCGCACTGTAGTGAATGGCTGTTCCCTGTTTGAAGATAAAAATCCATCTTTTGGCCCTGAATGAAAAAAAATAATTTTAAGTTCAGCCACAGTGCAACTGAACACTAGAACACCGAGTGTTATTACATCTTAAGAAATTAGTGCCATTTCTATCCATGCCTACAGCAAATGAGATTTTAAAACAAATGTTAACACCACACTGACCTATCTACCCACAAATCCCATTTTAAAGGCATAATAATAAATATTCCTTTTTTCCTCCAAATTTTCTTTTGCTGAAGATTTCTATTTTTCATTCTACCATTTTTAATCTCTTACATCCATTTTGCCAGTACAAGACAGTGATAGGAAAGGAGCTGGGTCTCTTCTAAGAGTTGAAAGCAAAACAAAACCAGAACATTTCAGCTAAAAGAATACTCAAACATTATTTACAACTTTTGCACACTAACATCTCCTGAAAACTCCTACAGTACAGTGTGCTTTTCCTGGGAAAGTCTCCTGTGTGAGTCCTTTCAAGGAAAGAAAGGGTGTTTTGTCTATTTCTCAATCACTAAGAACCCATTTATGCTGAAATTAATTTCTTAACCTTAGTTCAGTCTCCTTTACTTTGGAGATATTCCCTGAAATAAAATGACAGTAACTCTTCAGTCATACCACACCTTTCTAGCCAGAATGACTGCTTGGGGGTTATAATCTGTACATCTAAGATCTCCAGTTTTCCCTGTGTATAAAAGCACTTTCCTACACGTGGAAGCCATGAGACCAATCAAAATTGGTGATATATTTCTGTTTAGCTTTAAAAAGTGACTGTTTGCTGCTATTTAAGAAAAAAACCAAAAAACAAAACGATACTGTAATCTAAACCAGATGCATAGCCCTTACTGAGGTGAAACTTGACCAGCAATCTACATTTGAGAAGCAGGAACTGGATGAGAATCAGTTTTTAATAAAAACTGCACACAGAATCTCTTCCTTCTATGAAGCATTCTACAAGAAGTTCTCTTTGCCTGTGTTTATAAACACTTTGCACCTAGTGACAAGCAACGAAAAACACAGCATAGTCATTATGTCCTGTAGAACTGTATCCACTCAGAGAACCTCATAGTAACAAGAGAAAAAAAATCAATACAACAGAGTCAAAACCAGAATCTACCCCTGCTTCTACTTGGCTCTGTATCCAAAGCACTACCCCTTAAAGATGAAGTAGAAAAAACAAGGACAGACAACTGTGCATAAAATCATGCTATAGTACTGCAGAGT
>KL269064.1:0-29327 GCA_000699545.1 Podiceps cristatus | reverse complement strand
GAAAGAGTTAAACTCATGTTGTCTTAATAAATATAATACTCTGACATTCCTAATCCTTTTTTCAGTAGAGGCACTCCCAAAACATTAATTAAGCCTCTACGTGACTGGCCTGTACAAGTCTGTAAAGCATACAAGGGAATCAATTTACTCCCCCTATTACAGTCTTCAGGCTGGAGAACAGTGGCTGTTTCAAACTAAAAAGCATGAGCTTTGGGACTATAATATACAGATGGAATTGCAGGAGGAATCAAAGGAGGGAAAATGTAATGGCTTGGTTTGGAGTAAGGAGAGATCCGGTTTATGTATCTTTACTTTTGTTTACATCTCATGGGAACTCCAAGGAACAAGCTCTTCTTACCTGTGAGTACGTAATCGTACCGGTTGACCTTGTTCAGCTTTAGTCCTTCATACAGTTCATGAAGTTCATCTGAATTTAACACCTGACCCTTCCAGTGGGCATAACCTGCAAAGTAAATCCCAGATAAATTTTCAAAAGCTAGACTTTCTACTTAGGGTCACACAGATTATATACTTAGAATGACCGTATCAGATGTCAGCACTAGAAATCATTTCCACCTCTTCTTCTGTAAAACACTGTTGTTGAATGAAAGTTGCTGTTAGCAGAAGAGTTATGTGCTCAGCTGCTTCTTAGCACCTCTGTTTTCCAAAGGAGCTAGAGGAACTACACTGGAGTTTGAGGCTGTCCGTTTATCAGCATTCGAGCAGAGCACACACAAGCTCTTGCAAATGTTCCCATGGAGTCTATACAACTACCCCTTTCTTGCGTGGAGAGGGACAAACGTGTTTTGGACTCACTAGGGGAAGGAAAGGGAAAAAAAGAAAAGAAATTGACAGCTAGGTGACGAGCTTAAACAGGCTCGTGGATTTGTCTGGACACAGGCACACAGCACTGCTGCACCCATCAGATAGAGACAGGCTCGTGGATTTGTCTGGACACAGGCACGCAGCACTGCTGCACCCATCAGATAAGACTGTTCACTGGAACTTGCATGTAACTAACAGTGCGACCACAGCAGAACATTGTCAGGGATGCTCTAAACTTACAATGTCATTTGACAGATTTTTCTTCCCAAAACAGCACAATTTTAATGCTGAGGATCCTGGAATAGGCAAATGAGTATCAGAAGGCAGTATAAACAAATAATATCCATACACTCTTATCCTTCAAGGACCGCTAAGAATTATAAGCCAACATTCTTGGCTGAGAAGCAGATGGAAGGTGAAGTTACTTGGGAGAAGCTGAACTGATTTCAGCAAACAATGGACCAAGCTCCAAGGCAGTCAATTTCAAGGGGGGAAAAAAAAAAAAAAATTCATTGACAGACTCTAAACATGTAAATGCACCTTTTCATCAAAAGATGCCATATAGATGGCAGCCATCACTCACTTGTATACAAGAATGGGGATTCCTCCAAAATATCAGATGAAGCACCCACAATTTAACTCCTCCAACCTCCATAAATTCAGAGTTTGTTAAAAAGATTATAGTTTTATTAACTGGAATTAGGAAAAGTGAAGTGTTAAATGAAGTATCTTCTTTCACACCACCCCCACGTGAAGACGACATTTTGTTCGGTTTAATTTCTGCTCTAGGGGTTAGAAAATTCTGCGATAAAAACTGTTGGCTTTGATTATCACTCTAAACTGTGTTATAAGAGTAACTGCCAAAAGGTGCCTAGAGCATAGGATAAGCACATTTTTCAGTTTTCCTTCTTATGAATGCAAATACACCCACAGCAGGGTGAGCAGATGGATCATTTTGTTCCCCTCAGCTCACAAAGGCCTTGCCTCTAACACACAACTCGCTGCCAGCTGGCTGGGAGACTGACTCACATCAACCACTACGATCCCCTCCCTAGCAAATGTTTTTCAAAAAGTCTCTGTGAAGAAACGGACAAAGTGAGGGATTCCTGTATGTTAGGGCCATAGTTCCAGTCCAGAATATTCAAAACGGCAACACCTAACACCTAGGCACGTGTTCCAAGTATATGAGGAAGCCTATGAGGAAGCCTCGACTACAACTGTCTCTAATCTTGGGTTTATTTAACACACATGCAGCTGTTCTGTCACCTCTGGAGCTTCAGAGAAAAATACTCTGTTCTTTCTCCTCTCTCCCGAATCTCTACCTCTATTAGCACTGCAAAGCCAGTCTGTACAGGGACACAACACAGTCCTTTTTATTCCATTGTGGCCATCAATGAAACCGAGTGCAGTTTTCACCCAGAATCAAGGTCAGATGGCAGAAGAGCAGTCATTCCTCTTACACATGGCCATAAAAATAACTACGATAGATTGTCCAGACAATGTAGATACTCTTGGGAGCCATTCCTACAGCGGGACCCTACATATTCACTATTTAACTAAAAGTTCATCTTCCTATGTCAAGCTGTCTTAAACAGTCAACGCACAGGGTACATGTTACACTGATCTTCCACCAAGGAATGGAAATAAATAAAGAAATAAAATGTTAGGTAGCAGCCCAGCTTAGCTCAGGAATTGTTGTTACCCACATGGGTTAGGGACATTGCCTAAACTCTGTAGTAATGACTTCCAAGGGTATTCAGAGGATCCATTTTATCACCTCATAACATATGTAACAACCCAACATCTAATCACACGATAGCTGGAGGGAAAAAGCGCCCTAGGGAAGCCCCAGCTTTTCAGGGGGAAGAAAAAGGACAATGCCTTCACTGGATCCGTAGAACTGTGATTTTACTAGGAGCTGAAATTATGTCTGAGTAAGAACAAACAAAAAAAATCAAAACTGGCAGCAAGACAGAAACCACCCTAAGCCCTTTCCCCAGGGTAACTTCATGTAACATGATGAACAAGGGACAAATCCCATGACCCTGCATTTATCCTGCTCTCCTGGTGCAATATACAACCAAAAACCAGGTTCAAAAGAGGGACAGAAGAAAAAGCCAGTTACTCATACTCAAAAAGGGTTTCACTAAGTGAAGGATGGATACCCTGTGGTCCCAGGAAAAGGAAGAGGGACTGTCTTGAAAGGGGAAGGGCATGGGGGTAAGGTCCAGCAAAAGTTGACAGAGATGCTGTGTGGTCAAAAACCCACGGTATAGCCCTGAACCCAAAGCTAGTCATCAGGGAATGCCAACCACAAGCTTAAACATGTGAGGTCCAGTTAGCTTTAGGGAAAAGCATGAGTGGCTGGAGTTAAGGATGGTAACGAGGAAACACTGTCTTCCTCAGCTCCACACAAGAACTCGGTTGGGAACGAGCACATTTAAAGGCCCAGAGTTGCCTTGCACAACCTAAGAGAAAGCCAGCTTCCTAGAAATGTCATCCCTGTGCCCACATCGCTAAATACAAATATCTGAAAAACGACAAGTGAAAACTTAAAATCTTCTGTTTAACTGTCCGCTTGCTATAACTCCTACTCTGCAGTGGTATTTCCACTGTGACACTCAACAATCCAGGAGTTCAAAGTCTCACAGTACGTGGCTATTTGCGCACATTATACAAGAACCACAGCCAAGAAAACTAAAGAATGAGTTTCAAGTTTGTACTTGGCAAAACAACTGCATCCCATTTGGAGCCTACAGAGCTGGTTAAGCATAGCAGCTGGATCAAATAATTACTCTTTTATCTTGGATATTAAAGTGAGATCTTGGCTTGTATCTTCCAGAGGAAGAAAGCCGAGTCTTCCTTGTTTTGGCCACAAAACCACCAAGTAATTCCTCTCAGTGCTGGACTGAGAGAACAGAGAGAATGCTGCAAATCATGATACAGCTCTTCAAAACTGCACTTGGCACAGGATTGACTGCATTAGTCTCCCTGATTAGTATTAATTTTACACATGATGAACAAACATTTAAACATCTTTATACCCCTTCTGCGTATCTGTGTTATGGCCTTTTATTGCAATTAAATATTATATATTTGTTTTTAAGAGGATATGGGAATGAAAAACAGGTAAAAGATGATGCCTCTTGCCACTTATCCCTCTAAAATGATAAACATATTAATTAGTCTTCAAGGAAATGCCTTGGTTCATCTGTATGGAAAAAACCAAAAAAAACCTACATCAAGCACCCCCCTCAAACAATCAAAACACACACACACAAAAATCACAACCGAGAGAGGTAGCTAATACTGCACCCAAGATGAATTTACATACTTTTCTTTCTTGCTCTCCACTGGTACATTTTTTTCCTCCTTTGGAATGTCTTTAAGCATCTTAACTACTTACAAAAACCAGGAAAAAGGAAAAGAGAAAAAAGCCCAGGAGGAAAAAAAAAAAAAAAAAACACACACTACCACACAAAAACAAACACACCCACAAGAAAAACCCCAAAACACAGCAAAACAGCTGACCAAACAGAACTAAAACAAACAAACAGAAAACCCACAAAACCAAACAACCAAGCAAATAAACCAAACAAGCTACCATTTAAGTACAGCAAGGCCTGTAAGATTTCTTTGTTTTCCAAGCCAGAACATTCTGTTCTGAAGTCTAAGTTCCTCAAGTGCTCCCTGCAAAACTATTCCAAGTGTCTTCAGTAACCAAGTATTTTACATGGGAAAAGGGACAAAAGATCTAGTGTTTAAGGCACATGATGGGAAGGTAACCTGGTCCCAGCTGTGTCACAAAATCCACATGCAAACTCTGGCAGACAACCTGGTCTAAACACATGACTTAATCTTCAGCTACCAAGAGGCCTTCAACAAGACCAGAAATAAAGCATCAAATCCTACACTGGATTTTTCACAGCTGGTCAGTCAGTGTGGGAGTAAAATACTAACAGCGTTAGGCATGAGTGGAGATCTTTTCTTTTTGTCCCACACTGCACAGGTGTGAACATGGGCAGTAGACTGCAAAGAATCACATTAACGAGACATAATTATATTTGCTCATGCATTAGACCTACCAGCCAACCCAACCACCCACTACACATCCACTAAGTGGAAATCAAAAGTGCTTTGCTTAAAAAGAAAAAGGAACAGAAAAAAACAAAACCAGGCTATTTGTTATGAAGCAATTTCAGAGGTAGGATGTGGATGGCAAAGTAAGCATATTATATGCTTACCATTAACCCACCAATTAAAAACAAAATCTCAAATCACTGAAGGATTAAAAATGCAACCCAAAAAAAATCAATAATACAATTAAAAAAAAATCTAAATCTATTTCTGCACATCAGGCAATGAGATGCTTCCGCAAAGAATGCAGTAAAATAGAATAAAAAACACTGAATCTTTGTAGGGCACATGACAGCTTCTTTTATTTGTACATGAAGCACGATGCCATTCAAGGGTGAGTCACTCTAATCATAAAAGTTCCTCACCAAGCAGCATGACAAACTGTTCTCCCAGGGGGACTGATTTAAAGCACATTTTCTGAATTTCAGGATTATCAGAGACTAAAGAAAGCTGAATTTTCTGAGCAGGAGTCAGCAGAAATAGGCCTGTGGTATCTTAGTAATTTAAAAACAGGACAAAAAAAAAGCAATAATGATTCACCAAAGAAAGCCTCTTAGTCATAAATTCTGTGTTTTGTCTTTTGCTGACAAGACAAGGTTTAAAGACAGGGATGGGGAAAGAACGTCATGTCCAAAACATCACATACTTTTCTATCTGTGCCCCTTCTGGTATGTCACATTCTTTTAGAAACTGGAGTTCAAAGATTCTGAAGCACGAATTCGCCCTTCAGCTTTAACGCTGACCACAGAAAGGGTTCTCATGAGATGTTGTTCTTGTAGGAAAACCAAGGTATCTTCGCTAGTTCATCCAGCCCACAGTTCATGTGCATTGCGGCTCTGCTCCAGGCACAAGCCATAGCCCAGCAAGGCAGTTTCTGTTCTCTAATCCCTGCAGTGGCACAGACTGCATGTCCGCTGATTTGCAGGTACTAGGGCGAGTTTGTGTGCAGGCACGCGTAAACGTTCAAGCTGGGAAAAGTCTTCCTATGAGGACACCACATATTTCTACGTGTCTCTCTCAAAAAGGAGGTGCAAAGCCACTGGCCTTAGAATCTATCCTTCAATTTAAGAAAGGGTAGAAAGGTTTTCATGGAAAAACTGCAGTGTTAGAAAACTAGACTTGCCCTAAAAGGGAATATGTGCCCTTCCTTTCTTTTCCATTCCTTCCTCTTTCAGCCAAATGACCGATACTTCTAAATATGATCTCCTTTTAGTCACGCTTGATGAGTGCCAAACACTTACCAGATCATCATTTTTTCTGAAAGCTCTGCCTCTCAAAGTCACAAGGCTGTGCAAGCAATCTTTGGGATTTTTTAAAACATTTACTAAGACAGTCAAGATTACAGAAAAAAAAAAATAATGTGACTCCTAAACACCAGGAGATATAATAAAAGTTCCAAATATTTTAAAGACTTGTGATCTTTGAGACATTTTGGGGTTTGGGATGTTCATCTAGGCCTTCTTGGGGGGGGGGAAAATCACTAATTTGTTGTTCTAGTATCTTCACAGTCTGACAAACCTTGAATGAAACACTGGTAAAACTTTCTCCATCTGTGATACTATTAAAAAAAAAAAAAAATCTTCCTTCTTTACTGTTTTAAGAACCAGGTCATTGCATCAGTAATGCAATTTTCCTACCTTCAGACACATTCAGTTTATAATCCAATAAAACCTCTATTAAGCTATTTTAACGCCCTATAAAGCTGATTTAATCTTGAAACTGAACGCCAACAAACGACAGGTGCTTGTCCATTTTGAGCGCCAAGTTATTTCATGCGAAAAAATTGGTTCCTTTCTGGAAGATTACAACAGTTTTACCCAGCTATCAAAAACTAAACAACAAAAAATTCCAAACTCCAAAACTACATACATTAAAGAAACATAAGTCACATCTAAGTATCTCTTAAAAACACGAATCTTTGTACTGTGCCAAAGGGTACAAGCAAAATAAGCAGTTTTTTGCCTGAGCCAGGAAAGACTCCCACCCCTTGTTTAATTATTACCTCCTTCATGTCTTTCCTGAACAAGGAGAGATGACTTTCTAGCAACCTTTGAAACATTCATTTCTTCTTCCCAGGGTGATGCTAAATTCCTTCCTTCATAGGAACATTTTATAACCTTTTGAAAGCTGCATGGAGCTCAACATAGTAAGAGAGGACAGAGGCTTCCTGGTCTACACTCTGTTCTAAAAAAATTAGCAGTTTATTAATAGAGCCGTACCTGTGAGATATGAGGGAAGTATCACAACTTTTGTCTTTTTTGTTTTTTCCTTGTCAGAAACAATTTTTGCTCGTTTCCAAGATGTTAAAGTCAGAATTTGTTCCTGGATTATTTTTTTAAGACATCCTTGAGTTTCTTCTTTACCTAGAGCAGATCTCCCCTCAAACAACCTGCCACCACATGACAGTGGATGTGTCTCTATTGATCCAAAACCAGCAAGCCACTTGGAGATCCCTTATGGATGAAAGGTATTCAAAAATTTCAGCTTTCTTTTGAAAAATAAAGTCCTCTAACACTGTGAGTGTTTGGAAGTCTGAAACTATTATGTGAGTGCATCATGTTCAGGCTTAGAACCCAAATAAAAATACACCCAAATGTATTAACACCCCACCCCCTTCCTCCCTCCAGAAGGTAATTTTAGGATTCTTGCTAGCCATCTGGGTGGGCACATGAAGAGAGGACACATTGCATCTAGCTCAGTATTCTTCTGATGTTTGGGTTGGTAATATGATCATGAGCATCACAAGGCCATAATGCACAGAAAACAGTACTGAAGACTCCTCCGTTCACAGGCCTGCCCACACAGATGTCCATATTTGTGTTATTTCACTGTCTGAGTTAATTACTGCCTAACGAAAGAAGCTCACACTCTGAAGTAGCAGAACAGGACATGAGCACATCATATCATGCCCTAATTCCAAATCCAGACTTCTGTGAGACTTGAAACAAAACATGAAAATTTCATTTCTGTCCTATATGCTGAAAATGTGAGTGAAAACGTAAGACCAATCTTCTATCCACTGTCATGTGATGAGGTGATCCACATGTTGAGTAGAGATGAGCGACTGTGGAGCAGTATCTTGAAGACATACGTAAAATTTTACCTGTGTGGTTTGAAAACTGGACAGAGTTCACTGTATCAACTTCAAATCCCAAAACCTGTAACAGAACACAGGAATATTTCTCTTACTAACACAGCTTTGTTAATATGTTATCAGTATCACAAAACACAAGAAAGGATTCTTATTTCCCAGCGCATATTTAAAATTCTTGAGCGTTGTTTCAAAGTGAAAGCTGAGTCAACATACATGCAACATAAACAAACAACACAGTACTTTACTACAGCAGCGGACATGGAATAAAAGTGACACTAGCAACAGCACCAGAAAAACAGAGCTCTGGATCCTCAGGCTGGAGTTCATCTGAGGATAAGGACGGAGAGGCTGGACCAGCAGCAATCACTGAAGCCCTGGAGCAAGGCTTGGCTAGTCTTTCTCGGCAAGAAAAGCAGTTTAAATTTCAAGGTACTAAATTAATGCAAAATATGGAGGGAGGGTGCTGTTAGTATTCTAGAAAGTCAACCTTTCTTAAAGGAGGATAGAAGAATCTTAAAAGGGATCAATGTTATGAGCCATACTTGGATGTCACAAGCAGTTTCTTTACAACTAAGAGAATAGAAAGAAATCACAGAGAATGAATTTGGGGCATGATTAGGCAATCAAAGAAAGAGAACTCTTAAAAACACAAAGTAAAAAAAGCCTAAAGCATGCTACAAAAGCTACCTGCCACCTTGCATTACCAGCAATCCAAATACTAAAATATCCACGAATTTGCTACTGCAATCAACAAACACATCCTTGTTGCCCAAAAAGAGATAAATATTATGAAAACAAGAGCATCGATTCAGGAGAAAACTAATGAGGATTTTTAACCTGACAACACCTGCTTAATACAGACCGGCATTGCTGTTCAAGCCATTTTTAGACATTTTTACCTGCCACAAAAGAAATTCTACTGCAACACTAACGTAACAGTCTGACATTTAATATTTGTTTCCACATCCTACTTGCTCTGAGTAAGAATTCTCCTCAAAAGACAAGCTGCTATATATGGCTCAGTGAGTCATACCAGGAGATAATAGTAATGATGCATCCCTGTTTATGATCCATTTTCTGGCAATTTGCTGGGGAGGGGAAGGAGCATACGAAGCTTTTGCCAGTCACGTTTTTCACTGAGACGCACGCCTCTCCCTTTTTAGCACAAAGGCAACCCTTTCACATGTATCAAAAATCTCTGGGTGTATGGTGCCAGACATGAGGTTTTCCCTGTGCATATACCTTCTCTCTCACATGAAAGCCGTTAAATGATAAGCCCCTTATTTCAAACCCCAGGCCATTACAAAATGGAGGTACGTGCTGCAACGGGTAGTTCTTTCGTCTTTCAGACGCTGCATTTCTGTCATTGCAGAGCTCAGAGTCCACACAGGTCTTCACAGAACAAGTCTCTTCTTTCAGGATATAATAGAGGTTTCTGTTCATTCCGAACCAGACAACAAAGTAATCTTACATTAATGATACACAGACTGGTGGGTTGTCTCAGCATGATCAAGTTAAAATTAACCTCTGCTTCTACCGTCACCCCAGTTTCTTGTTTGACTTTGGTGGAATTTATTTTAAAGACCCAGGGATGAAAGGGGTGAGAACATGGCAATATTGTTATGACCTTAACCTTGATGTTTGCACATTCTCGAAGAAATAAATGAGAATACTGTTTCTAACGAGACTGTAATCCCATATTCAATTCCCCCCTCTGCAATGAACGGACCTAGGAAGTTCTAATTTCCTTCAAATATCTTGGCAACAATTGTGAATTAATGCATTTCTGTGCAATATTTAGATCACATCTCTCTAATTTTAAACACCTGACACTACAAGACACACTTACTGTGATTTACTGGCTAATGAGGTTTACACCCAGTGCTTGTAGGGAGGGCTATTTTGTAACATGGATAAGCACTGTACCAGCTGATGGCCACCAGAAAGAGCAGTCTTCCTTTAGTGACTCCACCAGTACTAGGTACCATTCGATTCCTCAACAAGCTTTTCTGAGGGATTAGGGATTTTTGGTTTATCTGCTTCAATCAGCAGAAGGGAAAATACAAGGGAGGCCACCACTAACCTTACTCCTAGCTCTCTCCAAAAGCTTAGCTGTACATTTGGTAAAAGACAGTTAAAAGAAAGTGGTTTTGAATAGTTGAGGAAAAGCCAGATAGCTCAAATTCAGCAAAGGAGCTTTCTCATCAGTTCAAAACAGGCCACAAAGCCTTTAAATGTCTCCCTAACAACCACCTAATGGTGATTGTCTACTCTGTCACAGTTTCTAATTTTCCCTGAAGTTTTGTTTTGCATAAATGTACATGACTAATTCAACACACCTAATCACACAATTCTCTAGGTCTGATTCAACCCTCAAAATAAGCCACAGTTAACTTTACCTCAAGGAATTTCCTTTTACAAAGATTCTTATCGAAACAGAAAATAATTAAAATACATGAATTGTCACTTAAAAATTAAAGTACAACTAAACCCTCTAATTAATACTACCTAATGAGAGCAACAGATGTTGAGGTCTAGGCTTAGTATAAAGTATTAAAATAATCAAAAAGAATGTTGAAGTCATGTTAAACCAGTATGAGTCTTCTACCAAAGCAAACTGAATTGAAAAGTCTCATGGAACTTAGTCATCAGGAGACCTGAAGACAGGGTATGCTGAAGTGCTAAAAGCAGCTTTTAGAATCATAGAATCGTATGGGACCTTTAAGGGTCATCTAGTCTACCCCCCCTGCCATAAGCAGGGACATCTTCAACTAGACCAGGCTGCTCAGAGCCCCGTCCAGCCTGGCCTTGAATGCCGCCAGGGACGGGGCTTTTACCACCTCTCTGGGCACCTGTGCCTGGGCTTCACCACCTGCATTGTAAAAGATCTCTTCCTTATGTTTAGTCTGTATCTCCCCTCTTTCAGTTTAAAACCATTCCCCCTTGTCCTGTCACTACAGGGCCCTGCTAAAATGTTTTGCCCCATCTTTCTTATAGGCCCCCTTGAAGTACTGAAAGGCCACTATAAGGTCTCCCCGCAGCCTTCTCTTCTCCAGGCTGAACAGCCCCAGCTCCCCCAGCCTGTCCCCACAGCAGAGCTGCTCCAGCCTCTGACCATGGCTGTGTCCCTCCTCTTGCCCCGCTCCAACAGCCCCACGTCTCTCCTGTGCTGAGGCCCCAGAGCAGACGCAGCACTGCAGGTGGGGTCTCACCAGAGCAGAGCAGAGGGGCAGAACCCCCTCCCTCGACCTGCTGGCCACACTTCTCTTGATGCGGCCCAGGAGATGGTTGGCCTTCTGGGCTGCCAGCGCACATTGCCGGCTCATGTCCGGCTTTTCCTCCCCCAGCACCCCCAAGGCCTTCTCCCCAGGGCTGCTCTCAATCCCTTCATTCCCCCCAGCCTCTACTAATTCCGGGGGTTGCCCTGATCCAGGTGCAGGACCTTGCATTTGTCCTTGTTGAACCTCATGAGGTTCAACCAGTCCCACCTCTCGAGCCTGTCCAGGTCACTCTGGATGACATCCCATCCCTCAGGCGTGTCCACCGCACCACTCAGCTTGGTGTCATCCACAAACTTGCTGAGGGTGCACTCAATCCCACTGTCTATGCCATTGATGAAGACATCAAAGAGTACTACTCCCAATACGAACCCCTGAGGGACACCACTCGTCACTGATCTCCACCTGGAGATTGAACCATTGACCACTACCTTCTGGACGTGACCATCCAGACAATTCCTCAACCATTAATAGTCCACCCATCAAATCCTTCTCTCCCTAATTTAGAGAGAAGGATGTTGTGGGGGACTGTGCCAAAGGCCCTACAGAAGTCCAGACAGACAACATTGTAGTCACTCATCATAGAAGGTCACTAAGTTGGTCAGGCAGGACCGGCCCTTGGTGAAGCCGTGCTGGGTGTCCTGAATCAGCTCCCTGGCCTCCATGTGCCTTAGCACAGCTTCTAGGTGGATCTGCTTCATCATCTTCCCAGGCACAGTGGTGAGGCTGACAGGTCGGTAGTTGCCAGGGTCCTCCGTCTTACCCTTTCTAAAATGGGTGCAATGTTTCCCTTTTTCCAGCCCCCAGGGACTTCTCCTGACTGCCATGAGTTTTCAAATGTCATGGAGAGTGGCTTGGCAACTACATCAGCCAATCTGACAGCAATCACCTCTTCTACGGCTACAGAGAGAACTGTGCCTTAATTTTGGTTGGTGTAGTTCATGTTAACAACCTGATTATTTAAAATGGATATGGAAATGTTATCTTCCTCCTTCAATCAACAATTAAAAAACAGTACTAGAAGCTATCATCCTTGCATATCTAAAGGACCATACATCAGAAACTGTTTCTAATTCACCAAATGATGAATACTTTCCCTGCTTATAAAGGGAGCTGTATTCAAAAGATGTCTAGTTAAAACTTTTTAACATATACTCGTATTTTAATTTCTTGGGCAGAGCTAACTAAGAGCACTGATCCCGAGGTTTAATTTAATTAAAAATTTCTACCCAAACCAGAGGATAAATAAATCTTAAGTGAAAGTTAACTACCTATTTAGAAATACATGATTTTCAAATGTACAGACCTGGAGAACTTGTATTAGAGCAAACGTATTGAATCAGATAAATCATAAAAAACCTGTCTCTCTCTCATATTTGCACACAAAAGTAGCAAATACCATCTGAAATTATGCATTTAGTTCAATATCAACATTTTTTCCAATGTCAAGCTAGTAAGAATCAACCTTTCTTTTGGAAAATGACTAGGAAGTAAAAATTGAAAACAGGACTAAACTCTATTTATATCAAGTTTCTTGCTTGTTGCTATAAAACAAATTTAAATACTTACTTTAATTCATGGACTTTAAAATTAGTCCACTGTAGTTACTGATGGATTTTTTCTACATACAGAAACAAGCCTCACCATGTTTCTGAAGTACATATATATATATATATGCACCATTTAAATTGTCACCTCAACACCCTTCCTTATGTTGTGAGCAAAATGCTGTAATTCAAAGACTGTAAGTGAAACAGTACATAAATATAAAGTTAGATCTATACTGTAGTTTTGTGGCATTCAGTCAACAGAGAACAAATTCAAGCTGGTAATGGTTTATCACGGTACACTGAAATCCGCAGCTGTCTCTACGTTTTGCTGAAAAAAAATACAGAAGCCACAAGTAGAACTTTGTCAGGTCCACCTGCGTGACACAAGCCTTTATTGCAGTACTGACAGTTTCACCTTATACTCCCCGATGCACAACTTTTCCTTTGCTTCCTGAATTTCTTTGCATATCAGTCTGCTATGTTTGCAAAATGACCCAACTTTGGGTGTTAAAACTGTCATTTTTCTGTCTGTGTATGCACATTTGTGTTCCTTGCACCCCTGTGTAAACTGAAGGAACTCACTCCACTTGGTTTATGCCTACATCAGAACTAATACCTTCAGATCATATTTGATTAGTGTGAAGACTGAGCTCATTAAGACATGCATAATTGCTTCTCTATACCAGCTTGTAAATAGTCTATACCTGTGTTACTTCCCTTGCTCCCTATAGAAAGGGCCCTGTGGTGATACTCTTGCCTCTGTGTTTGGAAATGTAGGTTACAGCAGATACTCTGCAAGCATCCAGAGCTCCAGCTGCCAGGGTCACGCACATCATCTACATTACCATTATCCCAATTTGGATGATCTGGTCTCTTACAGGCCCTCCAGTAGAGAACAATTCTTGCTTTCCACGCTCTCCCTCTGCTGTCATTCTGTGTATAATTTGCCCACAGAACTGCAAATCCTGGGCAAATCTAAACCCATAGCCAGTTTGGGTAAGGATTATAAACACTCTGCAAAGGAAAAAGATAACTGAGTTCACCCTAAATCTCAGCCTCCCATCTAAGCACATGTCAAACAATGTTGTTCTTAAGACCCAAACTAAGGTTGCCTATATCACATCATATAGTGACATTTACTGCGATTGAAGTCTCAGAGGAAAATGGGCAATTCCAACATATTTTTGAAGTATCTGCAAGCAAAGGAGGCAGAACTGTTACATTTCTAAAAATAAATCACAAAACATCAAAAACAGAGGAGTTTTGTATTTGAAAGGCATGGCTGGCAGGTCTAAATGACACATTTCAGAAAAAACATTTGGAAGATCAAATCAAAATACACACACTGGAGCAGAATGCATTTGAAGAAACAGCTAGCATGAAACACATACTCCAACATTATGCACAAGATCAAATTAAGCTTAGTTCTTTCTTACAAATAACTGAAGGAAAAGGACGAACGTCATCTAGCTCTTCCCACAGCACAGAAAGCGCTACCCCAGTCTTGCATTGCAAAGAGAAGGCGCATCACCCGTTCAGGCACCTAGTCTACAGAACTGCCAAAATTTTCACTTGCATTGCAAAGAGAAGGCGCATCACCCGTGCAGGCACCTAGTCTACAGAACTGCCAAAATGAACATTTTCAAACTAGCAAGTGCTCAAGGGAAAAAACCAACACACAAGAATGGAAGAGACTTCAAAAATACAAGGACAACCTCTGAAAGTGTTGGATCTTTTTGGAAAACTGGACCAACAGCCTAGTTTTCCAAAAAGCACAGAAGTAATTTAAACTTCTGTCCAGCCACCAAGCCACAAATAAGAAGCAAAAAAATGGATATCCTTTAGGATTCAAATTTTACAAATGATACCAATTGTTCTACTAGTAGAACAACCTAAAGACCTAGACAGACAGAAAATGTCTTGTGTTATACAGGTTTTATATATAGCCAGATCCGAGTTACCATTCACCTCTAAAACTGAAACCTTCTGGACTTTGGCACTGTGTTAACGCATGAACTAGAGCTTTGTTCAAAATTTACAGTCTCTCTTCCTCGCCCAAACAGAAAACATTTCAATCATACATATAATGAAACATGGTGCTCTTCACGACAAAGAATTAGTACCTAAGATTGTTAGAAATGAAATATTAGAAACACGCATTTCCTTCAAGAGGACAGGCTAAATTGTGCCTGTTATGTAAAGCAGAGAGATTGTCAAAACAAGAAAACTATTCCACATATGGAGAACTGTGAGTGTAGCAACAAAGAAATTAACAGGAAGATTTTGAAGCAAGTGCAACATCCCAAATTCAGTTTTAATGATTGCTAAGCTTTATGTTTGCATTTGTGTAATCTACATTATGTACCAAAGGTGTGGAGACAAACAGAAGTACTCATTTTCACCTCCTAATCCTATTTGGTATGTGATTGTTAACACCACTTGAGACAGAAAAACATTAACTTCAAAGATTAGCTCTGCCTCAGAGTAAATATTAATATAAATTGTCATTTAATAATTTTGTTTACTCTGAGAAATGCTTAGAGAAATGCAAAAGGCTGTTACTGAACTGTTTCTGTTTAAACTTTGTATTGCAGCTTTACTATGCTTCTGCAGGAGAAAACAATATCAAAAGTATCACACACTTTAGCACTTGAGAAGTTCTTTTTCCTTGCTTGTATTCAGTTTTGGGAGGAAAAAAATGGTTCTTTTAAAAAAGAGAGAGCATGCAAGCTTAAATAACTTAAAATCCCAAAGTGTGTGAGAAAAGCTGTCATTTGTATGACATGAATTTCTGAACTATATTTTATTGCTTTCTTGGGTACTAAACAGTAGAAACAAAGAAAACAAACTATTTCTAATGCATTATATATACATATTGGGATAAAGAGAGTCTCAGAGGGTGATGAGAGCAATGCCATGGAAATGCTGTCCTTGGAGGTTTTCAAGACCCAAGAGGACAAAGCCCTGAGCAACCTGGTCCGAACTTAGTGCTGACCCAGCCTTGAGCAGGAGGCTGGGCTGGGGACCTCCCGAGGCCCCTTCCAGCCTGGGTCACGCTATCATTCGATGATATTGTTACATACAAAAAGCTCAGCTTTACCCATTGTAGAACTCCATGTGTAAAATCGCACAGAATACCATTACCTGCTACCCATCCTTAAGTGCTGGTTACAAGGATAAAAAACAGTATGGTATGTTTACACTATTAACTACGCCAGCTTTGTCAGTAAAGATAGTATGTCCTTTGCTGTTAGGCGATCAGTGGATGAATTTAACTAGAATGTTTGAGTTTGTACTTAATTTAGACAACCTTAGAGAAAAATGACCTAGTTCTGCAAGAACGGAATTCAATTAAAAATATCTCTCTATTCTGCAACATAGTTGGTACAAATTCCCCTCTTTGGGCAATAGGTTTATGCCTCCAGTGACATCTCATTTTAATATTGGAAACTAAACCCACAAAGCAGTACTGCAGCTCAAGTTAGAGGAAAAATCTGGAACAGTGAGTGTAAGGCAGAATAAGAAAAAGAAAAAAAGCAGCAGCATGAGGAAGAAAAGAAAAAAAGAATTGTATAAAAAAAGACTTTGTAAACCACATACACATTTCTTCCATAGGTATGTATTTCCCCTGATACATGCTCACAGGTTGCTAACTATATTTCATGAAACAAAGCCGAGACCTCAATCCAAACTCTCCTGTTCCTTGAAAGTTCTTAATTTTGGAAAATGTTAGCTTTACCATACCAGAACACATCACAACCAATTTTCCCAAGTAAGCCCACAAAGCAAACAGTTCGTAAACCACAAATCCACGGAGAACGTCAGAGGCTGAAGTTGCAAATCAAGCTCAGCCAATCATTCATACAAATTCCTGTACCTCATTTCTTGTATGCGTAATTAGACCTTCACATCCAGGTCTGAGCTACAAACGTGCCACCGGTGAAAAGTCTCACTAGATAATTTCTTTGTTGACATCTCTAAAACGTGAGTTTATTTCCAAGGGAAATGCGGTTTGACAAGAAAAAGGCACTGGCTAAGAAGAAAGAAGGAGCAAGATTCTGCTAACCAAGAGAAGAGAACCTGTCAGACTCTACTTTTGAAAGGAGGATTTGACTTGAACACATCTAATTCACCCCAAAATCAACGCGTCATTGTATTATAACACTTAACTTCCTTGCTCTTCAATTCTTCTGCTTTGTAGCGAGATACTTGCTTTATAAATAGAGTTTATGGAAAAAGGATGACTATTTCAATTAAAATTCAAGTGATGAACCATCCAAACCAGGTATGTCCTGTCCTTTGTGCTAACGGATGGTAACAGACCGATGAGTTAGACCAAAGTAGCAAGTGAAGCTTTCCAGGTAATGGGGAAGTGCTTTGATTTATATTATTTAAAGCATATAGTAGCATTTAAAAAAATTAAGAGCCAATCCTACAACTCAAATATATACACACAAAACACAAATACACATAGTTTATTAAGCTTATGAATATGTGACATTTATCTCAAACATCTTAACCATGACTATGAATTTTAATTAATGGATACTTAATAATTGCCTAATTACACAATGTTACTCCTCCACCTCCACAGTTAACATAAGGAAACTGAACAAGGTAAGTTGGCATAATGTACAAGGCACTTGAATAAATGATTCTGGGCCAAGAAGCTAGCAGTGGACAGGTATACTAACAGAGCATGGCCGGTGCCCTGTGCAAGGGGAAAGCATCTCAAAAGCATTAACCAGTACCCGCCAGAACCAAGATGTTTGTACTGAAAGCAAAACAGTTGCCCTGCTTCAGGACTGCACAAGGGACATCTGATTAACCTCAGAGGGCCTTTATCTGAGAGTACGTGACAGCAACACAAAACCAATAAAAGGCTTGAAGACCCCCACTATATGAAATCATATTTTCTTCCATAGGACCTCCCTCCTCATCCATGTTTAGGTCACAGCTGGTTTTATCGCTATTAACAGGACGCACATATGATAGGCCCTACATCAAGAGGAAAATTACTCTTGTAGCAATGTAACACTGACATTGTCAGCATCAGTCAAAGGACCAAATTTTATAGCATAAAGACATGTATAAATAAGGGTTTACAGAGACTTAGACACAATTTAGTAAGAACTTTCAAGAAACCTTATGATAAGTCCCCAAACTGCTGAATTCTAGCAGAGCATCTGTGTAATCCACAAACTGAATTAGCCAGTAATACCTGTATTTCTCTACAAAAATCACCATATCACGTAAACTAAAACCATTCCATCCCTTCCAGGTTTTTCAGGTATATTAAAAATTAGCTTAATGCAAGTCATTAAAAGAATTAACTTTCAATGGCACATTTAAAATTATCCTGTCAAACAAGGTAAATGAGTTCAGGGTTTGTTTGGGGTTTTTGTGTTTGGAGTTTTTTGTTGGTTTGTTGGTTTGGGGTTGGGGTTTTTGTGTTTGGAGTTTTTTGTTGGTTTGGGGTTGTTTTTTTTTTGTTTTGTTGGGGTTTTTTTCGGGGGTGTTGGGTTTTTTTGTTGGGATTTTTTTTTTCCTTTGCTAAGCAACGGCAGCAATACTTTCCCATAAGAAAGTCTCCATATCAGGCCATGAAACACTCTATGTATCCATTGTATTATAAGTGGTTTGCTTGTATGTGCCCATGTTTATGTACTACAGTTTGGAACTTTACCTTCCCCCATCATCACTTTAGTTCCAGTGAACATCACTGCTCCACTATCTTCCTCTGGACATGGAACAAAAACATATTTAAAAAGGCTGATTTTCTGTAATCAAATTAATTTGGAGGGGGAGAAAGAGAAAGGATTTCCCAGTTGCAGCTTGCACCTCTTGCTGTGTACCATCTCTTTCACTTAACTGCGTCTCCTTCCATTTCATACTGAATCAAAAAATATACATTGTAATGGGTGTTGAAAATTACAACACAAATTCAGTTTGAAAAAAGGAACTTGGGAAAAAGAAAAGGCATGTCCTGGCAATTAGTGAAGCACTTATAATTGCTGGCGTGGGTTGATAAACTGAAGTGAAACTGCTATTGACTAACGCATTCTCTTTTTTTCTCTTTCTGAGCTTTTAATAAACCATACCAAGTACATAATGAGAACTCTGTATGTATAATATAGCTGTATTTTGGTGCAGCATTTGACAAAGCACTGCAAAGAAAAATCATTAAGATATCGGAGATATTGTGCCAGGATAAAAATACAAGAGCAAATAAACTAGCTTAGGTACAGGGATGCTGGAGATGATGTTGGTGATTCATTAACCTGGAGTCAGGTACCATATAGGCCACTTCAATTCTGGGGTTAGAAACAGACAATTACAAAACAGAGAACAAAAAAATACAGCAGATGACCTCAAGGAAAAACAGAAAATGTTTCACCAGTGAGAAAGGCAGACATGGGAAACAAAAGAATTACAATAATAGATATAATAGTATTTGGATAGTATCTGATACATGCTAAAAATGAGAGAATTTAGTACTCTTTTTAAAAACTACAAAATACAGTATACAAAGACTATATAAACAATGCACACCCACAAAAAAAAAAAATCACAAATATACAAACAAAAAAGCTACCTGGTTAGAACTGTTCACCCTCACACTAAAAAAAAAAAAAAAAAAAAAAATCCTGGGAAAAAAACCCCAAACCTTTCCTTCTCCCTACCTGAACTTACTTTTCACCTCAATTTCTTGTACTCTCAAGTCAAATTTCATGCATCTCAAACTGTTTTCTTTTCTTCCCAAGTTGGCTTTCCAGTTCCAAAAGAATATACATGAGAAGCAGCTAGGTGTGAAGGAGTCTGGGATATTTTATATACGCTGCAGCCACATTTATTGGATATTTCATTGTTGCTCTACGGCCAAAAGTTCTCAGGCACACTAACAACTAGTCCCACCTCAGCAAAAACAAGACAAGATCATCACCTCAGGCAGCCTAATCCCTGTTTCTTGAGTGACACTCCCTTTTCACCTCTGATCAACTACAAACCAATTTTCAGGATTTACAATCTGACTTTAGCACTGGACACCACAAAGGACATACTAGAGACCAGAGCAGAAAGCAAATGCCTCTCTCTCTCCTGCCAGAGAAGACTGCCATTTTTGTCAAAGTGCTCTGGTAAAAGTGATACTTATTGTAGATGGGCTGATGTAGCTGTAACATCGTGACCATCTGAACAGAAAACACTAGAACAGCCTAAGACTACAGTGAATTTGTTCTCAAATGGTTTATTTCTTGATTTTTTCTGAAAAGACTTGCAATGTAAGTACGTATCTGAAACACAATCAGGCCAAATTCAAGATAAGGATATTAGTGTCTTAAAGATGCTCCTCCAAATAGGCCTCAGAGACACAGGAATGCTTCAGTGCAAATACCACCAGGTCACTCAGTTTTACTTTCCACCCTGTCAGACTGATTGAGATGCATTGCTAACTATTCAATGCAAGATACTAAGAAGACATAAAATACGTGCCTTTTCCAAAACTCCCTCTGAGCTCTTTGTTCAGCACTAAGAAATTCCTTGCTCACATCGTCAGCATTTTTCATCGGCTACTCAAACAAACAGCCTCTGTGCCTGCAAGATGCACATGCTTATCACCATTACTCGATGCATTACACCAGTTCAGTTCAAGATTGACCTGACTACACAGTCAAAAGATTTGTGGTATAGCAGCTCCATTAACCTTCCCATGGGCAGGAGGTCATTTGTTCCATCTGGGGTGGGATCAAATGATGGATCTGCAAGAAACTGATTTGTAAGGGCTAAGGTAATGAAGGACAAGGAAATAACAGCTTCTGTTTCCCCCTTCATTCCACCTACTAAAGGACAAACAGAAAAAAGGAGAAGGAGGTGGTATTGTGGGTGTTTGACTGCCTTCTACCTGAGAAATATACTTCCCACCCACCCCCTGCATCCTGAGATTCTGTTTACTGCTAGGCAGCACTGACTTCAGATACTGATTTCAGATGGAGAAGCTACAGCTCACATATTCTTTTGAAAAGTTGTAAAATCTGCAAGTTCACTTCAAATTTCAGATTCATCATCTTCATGCTGCTTCCTTCTACACTTGGACGTAATTTGACAAATACACCATACTTGTCACTGCAAACTCCTGCCAACTGGAATCATACACAGTGCTTCACAAGGAAGTTTACAAACACTGATTATGAGAGGCAGACATACACAGCAGCAATGGGTCCAATAGGCATGGACCCTCTTATTTTCCCTTCCCCCTCGTTATTTTAGTGAATTAAATTGTAGAGAAAAGAGGAAAAAAAAAATACACCACCACATTATTTTCTTCTGATTTTTCTGTTTTGTATTTGATTTCTCTTTTTAATCCTGCTGTTCATATTTTGGATAGCTAGCTCTCCGACTGCCAGTCCACTAGCAAGGTATGGCAAGCACATTATGTACATCTAAGGCAGCGCTAGCCTACAAGAAGATTTATTTTATCCAGCACAAATGCTTTATTTGGCCTTCCTAGGTAGGCTATGAATGAATCCCACTCTTCTACCAAAGTCTTCGATGTTAAACTGCAAGACAACAGATAAGGAAACAACTCCCTGAAAGAGGCACCAAGGTTATGAAAAGGTCACACCAAGGCCACCACAAGGGAATCCATGAAGCTTCTAGAAAACAGTTAAATGCCTCACCAATTCCTTCAGAGCAAGCAGATGCGTTAGTAAGAGCATACTTTGAGGAACATTTCCTGCAGCCATTGCCAGGTGCAGGAGCCTGGGGCTTGCTCCTGCTCCAGCACCTCAGTTATGCCAAAAGAGCTGTCTGTGGGGCTGCGTAAGGAACTGGATCAGGAAACTGACTCACAAGATAAATAAACAGTTTTTCTTCTTCCTCTTTGCCAAGTTATTTATAACCTGGATGGCTTCTCAGAGCAGTTTACCACATGGCCTCACAAAATTACTTACCTTAAAGATGTGGACAGCAAAGTAGAGCAGGTGGAAGAAGCAGCTGGTGCTAGGAAGGAAAGAGCAAGTTTCTCAAGCTGGCTTTGCTACTGAAGCCAGAAGACTGTGAAGCTATACCCTAGAGGATAGGTGACAATACAAAACCTCTCAAATTTAAACACTAAATTGCCATGTATTAGTTTGGTTGTTGTATAAACAAGCAGAGGCACAACATTACTTCCACTAACCGCAGTGGGCACAGAAACCACCATCTCCAATACAAAGCTACCAGCAATATTTGACTACAAAAGGAATGAGCCGTTACACACACTGTAGCCTGTGCTGGTCCAAACAGCAACAACAAATAATACACATGCTGCAGGAAATACTATCCCTGCTGGCCTCCGTTTTAACCATTTTTTAAACATTTTTTTCTTTCCTCTCCCAGAAGATGGGGACAGATTTACTGTGTACAGGAGCTCTGAAGAAACACAGTAAAATTCAGGAAGAAAACAAAGAATTTAGTGTTAACAATAAATTAATAGAGAACTATTAAAGGGAGTATGAAAGAAAAGATACTTGACTTTATTTAAGCAAAAAAAAAATGTTGCCTTATTCCAATAAGCCAGCACTTCACTTCTTTGGCAGTTCCAAGTATGATGACCTAACAAATGCTGTTATTGAAGATCAGCATGGATTTCTTCCTTAAACTTATTAATATTATCCACAGCTGTGTCATACTTGTTTGACATTTCCAGACAGATCCTCTTCTGAGAGGTAAAACATGACTGGACCCCGCAGTGGGAAGGAGGGGAACAGTTGTGATCAGACTGGAAAGGTTTTGCTGATCAGGAAAACCATTTACTGCTGTTTTCAGAAACAACTGCATCTACAGATGAGAAAGTGGTTCTCCATCTTTTGCTTTGCTACTGGGGAGACTCTTACCATTTTTCAGTATGTGCTCTAGCACCTCCTCAGTCCCACGCATCCCTCTGGCAAGAGCTGCTTTGCATTCCCAAAAGAGGGAAGTTAAATCACTATGGAAGGATTTCTACTCAGCCCAAACTAGCCATATGTTTAAAATTTATATAGGATGACAGAAGGTGAAGTGAGTTGTTTGGGTTTGTGGGTTTTTTGGGGGTTTGTTTGTTGGTTTGTTTTTTGGGGTTGTTTTCTTTTTGTTGTTGTTGTTGGCTTGGGTTTTGGTTTTTTGTTGTTGTTTTTGTTTTTCAATGAACAATGTAAAGGGTTTCGGTATCAGTTCTCTCTCCTGCTCTACAGATAATTGTTCCAGACATTAAGGGAACTGGAGCTTGGAGGTGTCACAGGTGAATGAGCATCAACAAATACAAGGCCTGAACAAAGATTTGAAAAAAAATCAGGTAGCTCAGCATAGCCAAATTTCAGCTCAGTAGTATTTTTTTTTTGCTATGACAAGTCACCCCACTGCTGCCAAGCCACAAGATGATGAACTAGACTGATTTCTGTTGGGGCACATATTATCTATCAACATGGATCTGCTTGGCATGTTTCAAATTTTATGCTCATCATTCTCCGCCCCCCCCCCCTTGTAGGTTACTGTACAGCTATATACTCTATCACACATAGTAATTTGAGAAGAACGGACATTTTATGTACCAGGACTAATGTCCGACTTCTCACATTAACCTCGCTTCAACATCTCAAGCCTATTTTCCACACAACACAAGCAACTGAAGTTGAACTTCCACTTGCATCTTTTCAGCCTGAAGAGGCTAAAAATACCTGTCTGGCATCTGTTCAGTCAGCCACGGATAATGCTGTATCCCTTATCTAAAATAACTAAATATGCTCTTCAAGGAAAGGTGATCATCATTTTGGATATAAATAGAAAAAAAATTAAGAGATAGCACTTTATTAAAAGGGAGATTTTAGAGAAGTATCAGTAGCTTTGTATGCAATCTATTTTTCTCAGGTGTATCTTTGTACTATCCTATGCATACTATTAAAGAGTCATTTTATTATTTCAAATTATACTTGTTTTTTAATTTAAGTACTTTTTAATATAGAAATTAACTTGAACTTGAAGCTCACTTTTTTCAGAAATCTGATCAATATTGACTCTGTTGTCTGTCCTAGTTTGTTTATATAGAAAAAAAAAAAAAATCAACTGTTTCATTTGGAGCAGAAATAAGACATAACAACTGCAAGAATTCAAACAATCAAAAAACCTAAGGCTTAAAGATAGAATGTAAGGCCACTTCCTAATTAAAAAAAAAAAAAAGCCTTAAACAAATAAACACTTGCTACTGAGTCTCTGAGTACACAATATTCCCCATATAAACAGTGCAAATCCACCATTAGGCAAGGTTTTCCAGTCCTTTAATAAGATTTGCAATTTCTTGACAACTCAATTTTTTTTTCCAAAGAAAGTGAGTGAATCAGGGTAAGGCAGTTTTTCTTGCTCTGAAGTCAAATATTTGCATGCACTTGTAGACACCAAATGAGATCCTCCTTAATCTTTCCACTTTGCTGTGTTGTGTTAGATCAAAAACTATATTTATACATTTAGAGTGATATATCATCTTCACTACAGCACACAATCCAGTGTAAATATGTCAAATATCAGCCTCTGCATCTGCATAGTTCCAATTTTCACAATGTACCATGAAAAAGTGAGCAAGTTATAATTATCAATCACTGTTAAGTATTTATAATCTCATTTTAAAGAGGTTTAAAATGGCTAGTCAACTGGCCCCATACACACACTTTAAAATAAATTTTAATGCACCTTAAAATGCTTTTTTCATCTTTTCAACTGTAATATACAACCAACCTATGGGAACATCCATCAGCATTTCTGTATTTTCATGACAAAAGCGTATTTAACAAGTTGCCACAAGTAAGTGACTTGCAGAAACAGTTACAGATACTACTATCACACACTTAGACTTGACCTCAGGTGATAAGCCACCCTCACTCTGTTTATTAGACACTCTGCTCAGTCCTGTCATTTAGAGTAGCACATCAGCAGTCCCAGCCGCACTTCTTTAGGCAGGTTGAAACTACTCTAATATTTCAAATTGATTATTTTGCATTAGTAGGTGAAAAGATTTCTGTAAATAGTTTGTAAAGAAATTTGGGATCTCTTAGCTTCCAGTGTTACATAAATGTAGGCTACTACTATTAAGTGAGAGCCCAATATTTTTCCCAGTTCTTTGCCTCAGTCTAGTCTGTCTTCAAGCAACACTAAGAGCTGAAAGATTGGCCACCACTTTTTTTTCTTTTTTTTAGTTTCAAGAAGTTTTCCACTTTCTTGTCCTCTTTCAGACATGTCCTACTCCCCTTCCAGCTTACCATACAGGTCAGAAGTGTATCCAACAGTCTTTTTGGAAGTTCAAAGTTCTCACGCATCAAAGCTCCTAGAGGGCCAGCCTTTCTTCATAGGTCAGTTAATCTGTACAAGCATGAAAGCTTTCTAGAAAGCTCTGGAAAAGCGCTTTCCTAGAAATACAGACTGCCAAGAACCACTTCATTAGGACCTTTTGGATTACAAGTCTTTCAGGGCCTCACCTTGCACACGGCATTCACCAGACTTTTACAACTACATATACTGACATCCACACAACAAGAAAGCGCTGTTCACATAGCTATGAATAAGCCTACCCAAGGGGTCCAGAGATTGTTGGGGGGGGGGGGGGGTTGTTTGTTTTTAAACTCATCTGTCCCTTGTCTACCTTTCTTACAAGAACAAAAACAGAGGCAAGAAAGAGAACCATGCTTCTGCAAGCTTTACTTGAAGCTTGAATCTAGAGCCACAGTTCTTGTTTAAGATATGTAATTTAGGACAATTTTTTGATATTACAAAGAGGAAATACCTTCTTTTATCTCTGTATTTATTTTTTCTTTAAGGGTTAGGCTTTTTCAGCCTTTGATCTGTAACAAAAATAAGAGCTAGCCAGTAGGAACATTATTCTGTAAAGACTTTTGATTGATTCATCCTTCTTCTGACTCACATAATTAACACAACAGAAGTAGGTTCTGAAAAACAGAACAAGCAGTCATCTTAAATAAGAGATAATATCCCTCTCTCTCTGTACAATACTTAATCCATTTGACTACATTATTCAACAAAAGAAAGAACGAGAGGAAAACAAAAAAGCTTTAAACGTTTTTGCTAGGGCAGCAGGTAGTCATTGAAGATAGGTTGATAATGGCCTCGGTCTCAGCACATTAAAGCAAATTATACCCTTGGCCAAAAAATGCAGTTCAAGACTATCCTTAAATATCAAAGGAATTACCATCTGTGCTGACCAAAGCTGTTTTCCCATCTTTTTTTATAATTAAGGAGGAGCTAAAAATGTAGACTTACTGTTTCTTTTGCAGAAGAGAATCACTGAGGACTAGTCTAAGAATGAGAAACACCTGCCCTTATTAATACCTAAACAGACAACAATTTCCATTCAGCAGGTGGACGGGGAGGGAAGCATTGAACAGATTTCAAAAGGCAATCTTAGAAGCTGTTTATGTCAGTGTCCTACAATTCAGAACACGTAATTTCATTCTCCAGACCCAAATAATTAATGGTACTTGTCCATGCTTTTAGCTTCATCTTCAAGGTAAGCAGATATAAAAGGAAGTCAAGAATTCAATACTCAGAGCAGAGACAAGATTTTCTCAAATTCTATGAGTGTTAGGGCAGCCAAAAAAAACCAAAACAAAACCAAACCCACAACAAAAAACCCACAAAACAAAACACCAAAAAAACCCCAAACAACCAACAACACAACACGAAACAAAACACAAAAACCCACAAACCATAATCATGTTCCATCAGCATTATCAAACAAGATAAGAACAGAAAGTACAGAACACTTTGGATCCAACTGTTACCTATACACAAGCAAAGACCAACGGTCTCTGGCTTGCAGACAGGAGTATAACCCAGTGGCAACCAAGTGCTGATGTCCAGTACCCAGCCAAAATCAGCTGGAACTTCCTCCTGTCCCTTCCTTGTACTTTAAAATCTCTTTTTAAGAAACTCATAGGCCCAAAGGACTGAACATACAGACTGAAATACTCCTTCACAAGGACTGGTATTATGATGGATGTAGTACAGGAATCTTAAATTCATCTGCCTACCAAAATTTTCCTGACAGTCAGAATTAAGTACCTCTGCAGAGCAGAAACGAGCTTGCCCTTGTGTATGCACCCTGCGGTTGGAGGACGACTGTAACTCTCTGCTTCTCAGTACCATACCCTTTACTTAGTGCCACATGCTACCTACCAAGAAGGCTGGGCGGGAAAGGTAAGTTAAAGTGATATTTAAAATTAACAAGCAAGAGATCCCACTAAGGAACAAACACGTATGATAAAAGTAATGTTGAATGGCATGATGAAAACATACATTTTTATTTTATATCATAAAAACTAAGACAACTCTTAGTCAAGTAGGAGAAACATTCTTTGTTGTTTTAAAACAATGTATTTGACTGACAGTGGCAACTCCTTAACGTACACCCTATCACCCTTCCTCTCTTAAACGCAGAACAAACCTAAACCATTTCCTGATACCAAAAGCTGCTCAGTTTACCTGATAGTGAAAGAAAATATTTTTAAAATAATTCAGAACTTTTAAAGAGGTAGTAAAATCATGCAAGTAAAACTATTTAACTCTTGATAAGGTAGAATTCAAAGCACCACAGTTCACTTCCCAGTATTTTACTACCTGGAAAATCCAGGTATGCGTTTCCTCTAAGACCTATTAGTTAATCTAGAGTGTCAAACAACTTAAACAAATGTATTTTAACCTGAATTGGTGTAAAGGGTTTTATCATTTCTTACTCAGCTATATTACTTCCATTACTATAACGGCTCTAATAATAATAGACTTCCACCAAAGATCAAGTCATTCAAACATGACTGATATTTTTGCAGAAGTCTGCAAACAGCAGGTGAAACCAAGTCTGGTTTTCTATTTGGATGCTGCTCTCCAAATGCAGATTACTGTTCTGTCAGGATTTCAGCCCATCAGACCTCACATGCACACATATACATATCTACATAGATCTTGCCTTGCAAGCTCAGTACTGATGAGCTCAGAAGGAAGCCTCATTTAACCCTTACTGGTTCAGAAGACAAAAGTAAAAAAAAAAAAAAAATGTGAAATAATAACATAAGCACGCCAGATTTGCACCCATCTTCAAGAGTAGCACCAGGTTTCATTTTTATATATATATATGTGTGTGTGTGTGTGTGTGTGTGTAAAAAGAATAGAGACTCAGGTTTGTAATTCCTTTCCCTGCTTCAAGAAAAAGTATAAAAGAGAAGTTTTACTTGTCGGCAACTTGTTCCATCTGATGTTCTAGCAAAACCAGGGTCTAAATAACTTTCTAGCAAGCACAGTTGCATTAAGTGTTGCCTACATAGGATTTTCAAGTGCAGTCTGTCGTGATAGGAGTTCAGTTGTTCCCCAACTATCTCCTTCCCCGCACATAACATCTTGTTACTCTATACGCTGAGAAACATTACACAGTGTGAATGTAACAGCCTCCTAAACAGAACCCAACTACAACATCATCAGGATTTTTTAACTACAGTAGCATTTTATAACATCATAGTCAATGACCTAAAGACGCTTTACAAGAACTGATTTGCCAAGTCATATGAGGTACCCATACGGAGGTTCATATGCCACAGAAAGGTTGAGTTACAGAAGAGTAACATTTGACCCAGAATTAATTTTAAGACAATGCTTTAAGGGACTAGAGATTTCTGGAATAAGTATTACTGTGTGCCCTTCTGCTACCACAAAAATAGCTGCAGGGAGGGGAGGCACAATTTAGAGATCATTCCATTAGGAAAGGAGGAACAGCTGGCCTGCAGATCATGACAGCCTCTCAGGTATGGGTCTCCACATATACAGCGTTTTCCACAATATATGGATTCCATATGTACATCATGCTTCACCATATACCAATTTTCAAGAGGCTTGGTTACATTATAATTTGACGCTGACAAGGGGGTGTGATGTTACCTTGTTGCAGGCCTGGTCTCTAATGAATGATTTATCAGATTATACCATCTCAATACTAGTCAAGAGAGATTACACCATCGCTTGTTAAGCACGTACCATGCTAACAAATGTCACAACACACTGTATTCTGGCAATGAGATTCTTGGACAGCAAGCTTCCTACAGCCACATCCATGTCAAGGAACAAAGACCTCGTGATGGTCAAGACCCCAAATTAGCCCCTTACAATAGACATTTCGCAAGACAGAACAGCGAGACGTACAAAGGCTCGCCCCCAAAGCGCGCCGATGTTTTCCCACCGTCAGCTAGACCTCAGCAAGCAACTCCGAAGTCAGCACATGACAGCCACGAAAGCCAAGATCCAATTACACCGTCGAGCCCCAGGCCATGTAAGCCAGTTTCTCTGGCTCAGCCCCGTACAGTCATTAAGTGGTCCTTACGCTCTACTACAGCTTCCCTGGAGCCTCGGAAACCGAGGCGTGGGGGTTTACCCAGCTCCACC
>KL269062.1:1344-39836 GCA_000699545.1 Podiceps cristatus | reverse complement strand
CAAAACATTCTATGATTCTATGATTTTCTTTTTCTGCAGAGAATCCATACCTAATTATCATTTGCTAACAAAAGAAGAGTTTCCTCCAAAACAATCAGAAACATCCAGATGTTTATTGGGAAGATGATTAGTGAGGAGAGACATCCGGTAGCTCCTTCAGAAAATCTCTTTTGAGATTTTGAAAGTTACATCTTTGAGTTATTTGTAAAGTTGAAAGTTACATCTTTGCAGTGAAGGAAATGCATACACTTAGTTGAAATCACTAACACTAAAGGCCTGAGTTAAATATGTGTGCATAAAAGGAAGGTGCAGGCAAAGGTTTGAATTTTAGAACTCCATTATTATAGTCATGGGCACACATGGCAAATAGGGTGGCTAATCGCAGCCTAATACGAAGTGCTAAATCATTGCCTGCTAACATAGCCATAAGCCCTATGTTGAACTCAAACAGAAAATGAAAGCACAGGGAGAGAAGAATCTGTGTCTGGTTAGTATTACTTGAATAATAGAGTGGCAAGAGAATACAGGCACAACCTCAGAAAGGCCAAGAAGGAAAACTAGATGCAAATAGTGAGAAACATGAAGAATATCAAGAAAGCATTCCTTAAACACATGGGGAGTAAGGAAGACAAAAACCAAGTGGAGAGTTTGTTCGCTGTTCAGCAGAAGGGGAAAGTCAATAATGTTGATGCCCAGAAAGTGATACAGAGCTTAGCATCTATGTTATCTACCAACCAAAATAAGGCGAGCCAGTGAGCAGGAGGCTAACGCAACTAACGCCCGTGAACATGCCTTAGGAAGGACATTTAGCAGAAATGTGCTTTGGTTACATATGCTGGAAGGTTTGTGCCAGGTCACTTTTCTGGGTTTCAATCTGCCAGGACCCCTCTTTTTACACTGGACCTACCTCAGGATATTTAAAGAAGAAACTA
Organism: Podiceps cristatus; assembly: GCA_000699545.1. NCBI lineage: Eukaryota > Metazoa > Chordata > Aves > Podicipediformes > Podicipedidae > Podiceps > Podiceps cristatus. Next base: position 38,904 of record KL269062.1, on the reverse strand, counting down.
AAGCAACCACCATCAGCAATTATTTCTGGGACCTCAGGGAAGATGTGAGTTACACCAGCCATGGAAAAGGGTAAATGCAGTGACTATCTTTCAAAGCGGGGAGAGAAACTGGGAAATGGCACACAAACCAGTTTACCAACAATTCCTGAGAATGTTTTAGAAGCAATAACCCCCATCGACCATTTGAAAGCACTGGGGAAACAAGAACTGGAGTTGCAAATAAGAGGTATTTGTCAAGAGTCAACTCAAACCAGTTTAGTTTCCTTCTGTGATGCAGTAACTGGAAAGCCAAATTTAATCAACTTCGGGAAGACTTCTGATGGTGTGTCACACAGCATTGTCAGAAGCTAACTAAAGAAACTGCTCTGAGGCCAGCAAAACTGTCTGGGTCACTGCTGAGAGTTAGCAACGGGTCACTGTCACCATGGAAAGTTGTATCCCATCGCTCAGGCCAAGAGTTATTCAGCATTTCCTTAGTCAGCTGGATAATGAATAAGCAAAGTGGTTCTTTAAGATGTAACATCAGCCTGGAGGTTATAAGCAATGCTGGAGGAGAGGACTAGAAATCTAAATCATACAGACAAGTCGACAAAGTCTAAAAACAGAATAAAATTTTATAAGGATGAGAACAAGGTGCTACACTTCATCAGGAATAATCAACGGCTGATATTTAGAATGGGGAACAGCAGGATAAGTGGCACTTCTACAGCAGGGCCAGGGAGTCATGAGCTGAAATCAGTCTACAATATTCTGTCATTGCCAAAAAATGCAATTATACTGGGATATATTAAAAAAAAAAAAAAAAAAAAAAAGAGGTTTGAGCTGTAGTACTACATCTGATTTGGGCACTGCAATGCTAGGAACTAGCAGAGACACCAACAGCAGCAGAAATAACCAGAGGTTTAAATTGTGTGAAGAAGACACCACCAAAACCTCTGGAAAACTTCGTAATAATAGGGATGGCACTGGGATGGATTGCCTGCGAAAGGGGATATTTAAGCCTGTAGGTATAGGTTAGACATCATTTGGGAATGGCATTGGGGTAGTTGGTCCTCCATAAAGACAAGGGATGGAATGAGTGATTTCTTATGGATACCTTTCCCTTCCTGTTTTTTGTGACTCTATGATTACAAGAATCATTTTGCTTCCCAGGCAGTCACTTCCCAGCTCCCTGTGTTGTAATTCCAGCATAAACACAGACACCCCTGGGAGAAATGCTTTGCCCTTGTGCAGCATCTGAAATTCAGGCTATTCCTCCTTCCTCGGTTATCAGGGCAAAGGCAATGTTTTTCTGGTCTAGAGAACATTCCCATTTTGGGATGGGTGTTTGATAAAGGAATTCAGAGACATTTGGCTGCAGGGCAGCTGCCAGGGCCACAGCTTCTTAAACCTCCTTTAAATAATTATTTCACAGTATTGCAGATGAATTGAGAGGTGAGAGGCTGAGAAACTGTAGATGTTTCAGCCCATAAAGAGAACAAATTGTATTGTCTTTTGTTCTGGCAGCCATCTCAGGCCCTGAGAAGGACTGAAAGTTAAAGCACCCTATACTTATCTTGTCCCTCACGCCATGAGATGATTCAATTTTGCTTGATGGCTCTGTATCTTCTTTAAACACTAAGTCAGAGGTTCGGTGGGGAAAAAAAGTCTCCCTCATGAAATGACAAATTTGTTCTTGGCATCATTGCTTGACAAGTTCCCCATCTTAGAGCTTCCTGGAAAACCCTTCAAGAATCTGACCACAAGCTGAACCTTGGTCAGACTATGAGGCTTCGAGACACTGCAGCTGTCCCAACAAAGTCCACATGGCACTGCAAATTAGGGATGTGGCTGCAAACAGGGAGTATGACAGAAAGTTAGCACCAAGATCCTTTAATGCAAGAATTAGTCAACTCTCAAGAGGCCTCCTTCACCACAGTATAAGATGTGGGAAAGCACGCAAGCTTGATCAGTTCTCCAAAAATCAACTGAAGCCAAGTGTGACAAGCATCTTTAAACACCTTCTAAAGCCTAGAATGCTTTCTGCTACACAGGAGGGGCTGCTGTCAAGCTGTTGTAACATGAAGGTCAGTTCAGGCTTTTGGTTCCAAGAAAAAGTAAGAACCATTGGCAAAATACCAGTTTTCCTAGTTTATATTTGAGGTTTGCACTGGAGTGCTGGAAATCCAGCAATGGATCACAGTGCTGGACATGGGGCAAATTTACAGCACAGGCCAGGGCTGTGATCTGTTTGTGTACTCAGTCTGAACGCCCCTGACAATGACGCTGAGCTATTTGCCTTGCTGCTGCCAGTCTTATGCTGGTCCAGGAAGATATAAGCATGTCATTTTTTACTTGCTAGAGAACTGTGTGTAAAAATCCCTTCTGAATGCATGAGTTCTGAGAGCAGCTGATGTTCAGGAAGAATCTGTTGGTTGGTTTCTTCAGTGCTGGGATTGGGGCACATTATTCTGTGGCTAACAAAACCAGTACCAAAAGGCACGGGCAGTTCCCCTCTGCACAGCCTGTATGTGTGTATAGAAAGGGGAGGTGGGGAAGATCTCATTTTATTTTAGAAAACCTATTGACTTCTAGGACACGGTTCAACCTTCCATGGGTAGAATACAGTTTGATTTTACATTGTATATAAAACAAACCATGCTTCAAATGCGCAATATAGCAGCTGTCAAAAGGCATTCAAACATTGTTCAGTCCCCATTTCAATGCAAGACTGAATAGTGCATTAGTTATAATCAGTGGTTTTGGCTGAAACCAGATACTTTTCACAGGCTGGATACTTTATTACAGTGTAGATATAGTCCAGGATGAATGCAAGAGCCGCTTAGGCAAGAACCCAAGTGTATCAAATTTACTGCATCGATGAAGTTCTGCTCTTTAACTGGGGAAGAGAAATAACCCACAATGCCCAGAGTTTTGAAAGTCAACTTAGAGCACTAAAGATGGCCTGCAATGAAAGCCTTGACTATAAGCACTCACGAATGCTGGTAACTTTCATTTTGGTCCCGAAGCTTTTCAGAGTGAAACCACGGTCATCTTTCTAGGTTGTGATCAAGAGCTGAAGAGATATAATCTCACTAACCTTGGTATCGCTTGGGAACTTTAAAGTCTTTTGGGATTTATGGAAAGGAAAATGCTAAGTTTCACCAGGCTGAGTGCAGAAGCCACACAAAATGTCAGATTTTCAGTATTGTTTGCCTAAATGAACATTGGTTTGCTCAAAAGTTAGTCCAGATTTGACATTAAAATGTACTTTATGTTAGCAGGTCTTTCCATTAATTTGGACTAGACACAATTCTGTTATACAGAAAAGCTCCTACACTTTCTATTTTGTAGAAAAGCTCCTTAGATAAATATCCTTATGCACATGAAATGTCATGCAGTAAGTGTTCTTTGCACTAAAAGCTAAATAGAAGGTGTGTTTCATCTCTACTTTCTCTATTAACACAAGACCTGTAACACAAGACACAACTGCGTAACACAACAACTGACACTTCACAGAGCAAAAAAATCCCAGTGATGCGATTCCTTCATTTATCAGTGGTACCTACTGGCTTTTGCATAGCGAAATATTTTATGGCATTTAGGAATAAAATAAAGGAATAGGGTAAAAACAAAGTTCTAATCTTCGTGGGGGGAGGGGGGCGGGAAATCATCAATACTTGGAAACCATCTAACAATCTAACACGTAGCTCTGGGCTGAGGCTGCCGTTCTGTTTGCCTGGGCATGAACATTAAGTGTTAAGTGCAGCTGTTAATGCCCACACACTGAATAGTCAGAGCCCCCCGCCCCAAAACAAGAACTTGAACGCTGGCCTCCCTTGAAACCTGCGTCTTACTTACCCTGTGGAATGGTCTAACTTGCATCACCAGTCAGCAGTCTGTCCTGTGATTTGGACTCTTAAAGAGGAGTGAAGTTATACAAAGAATAATGAGAGAGTTGCCAGTCCTGTTCCATTTTCAGACTCTATTGTCAAAGAGAACAAGCTATAGTTTTGTCACTTAAATGACCAGAAAAGTGCAGTATCACTTACTTTGATTTAAGCAGCAAGAGGCGCTCAGGGCTAATGAAGACAAGCTGATATGTGAGTAGATTTTCAGCAAGTGCATGGTTCAGAGCAGAAATCAAATGATGTCAGCCTTGACTATCAGGAAAGAAAAATGTAAGCAGACCAATGTAAGAAATTGAATATATGCAGATATTTGCATTTCCTTTCTCATGGCATCCATGCCTGGAGCTCTTTTTCTTAAGAATTTTCTTTTCCTTAAGCCATGTTTTAGAATTCAGGAGCTTAGAGGTCTTGAAAATACCATCTCTGCCACTCCCCATCTCCACAAAGTTACAGTCGGAACAGCAAACTGGAGTTAGAAGGGTAAGGAATATCTACACGGAGATTAAGCTGCAAACCTATGCATAAAAACAAATACTATGGTTGAAACTAGAGCAACAGGCCAGCATATTTTACTTTGTGATTTTTATTTAACAAGTTCAGAACACCTGAAGGTGTGATGGCCACCTTCCAGTGCTATTGATGTGACAACTTCTTTGCCCCAGACAGCTTTCAGCGCAGTTGCAAAACAAGAGACAACCACATAATGCAGTATAGAGAATAAAAGAGGACAAGGTGCACAGCGAGAAGGATGCATGCATGTTGTGATGGCCCTATTCAATAAATACAAAAAAACCACTTTGGATTTAACAGGAACCTTTGGATTTTGAGGAGAAAAAATGCACTTCTCACAGGAGGCACAGAGGCAGTTGTAAGCACGATGGGAAGAGAAAGCCTGTTTGTACTAATGCTTTCCATTTTTCATGTTAAAAATGTCAGGCTTTCAGAGAGCAGAGAAAACATTGTATGTGTTGATGAAGAGGGACAAGAGCCAAAACAGGGCCAGAGCTGTCAAAGATATAGGACCATAAGTCTGGAAGAGATTTCCCAGCTCAGCAGCTTGGCCACAGCAAGACACTTTCAGACATTTTTCACGTGCATACGTGCTTGCTACTCACGAGTGCATTGCTGCAAGATTTCTGTATGGCATATGAGAGGTGATCTGTGTATCCAGTGGTCAGCACAAAGGGTAACAGGGACAGTGGCTTCAGCAAAAAGCCAAGACAGAAGCAGAGGAAAGGCTATAGTGAAAGCTAGACAAGACTGGGCATGTACACATGGTGGGAGTAATTATATAGCTCCTTCCTGGCAGTAGGCAAATGTTTTGCGGTACCATTTCTTTCCCTTCGAAAAGGCGCCTTTACTCCTCTCTTTGGAGCGGTCTCTGCAATGCACTGGGCTGCAGAAGCAGGGCCACTGGCCTACTTAATGGTGACCTGTCCTCGGGCAACGGGGAAACACAGAACTTCAAGGCTTCCTAAAAGTGTTTGTTTGTGAGGGATAAAAAGGAGTGGCTCTCTGGGGCACAGGGAGGTTTGCTTTATGAATTTGGGAAGAGGCTCATTTCTACACATAAGGACAACTCCACCAGCTCACACCAAAGATCCTTCCGAGGCCAGTACATCATCCTTGGCACAAGGACAACGTGTGGTTCAGGGAACTCCTGAATCAAAGTGGGTGTTTTTATATGTAACAGTTCGCAATAGGATTTTCAGGAATGAGTCTGAACACTGCTTTTTAAAACCCTGTAAATTTTTAGCATCAGTGACATGCTGCAATGAGGACTTCCCCATCTGAAACACAGTAAGTCAAGAGCATCATCCTCCTATTTTCCTCTGACCCTGCCTCCAGCTGGTTTCATTCCATGCACCCCACTTCTTGTTTGGGAAGGGACAGCAGTCAGACATTCTCTGGTCACTGTTTTATAAATTCCTATCATCTCCTTCTTCAGTCATTTCTTGTCCAGGCTGAAGACTCCTAGTCTGTACATTACTTTGGATCATCCTAGCTGATTTTGTCAGCAGTTTATCTGGTTCTGCTGTATTCTTCTGCTCTAAAAATTTTTGTCACTGTGTCATATTAAACCTGAGTTTACACATTCAAACACTTCATAAGTTCCTGTTCACTTGCCCTGTACACTTGCTGGGTACAATTCCCAGACCTCCCTGCCAATCCTTTTTTTCTTAGAAATGGTGGCATATTAGCCGTCTTCTGCTCTCCTGCTATTTTGGTGGGTTTGAACAAGAGGTAATACGGAACAGTCCTTCAACTAAACGAAAATAGGTAAGGTTGGTTTTAAAGGAGCATACCGCATTTTCCAGTAGGAAATTCCTGGTTTTAATGGATCTTCTGCAGACTGAAAGGAATCTTTAATTTTTCAGATTCTGAGGAAGAGAATGAGAAAGTTATCCCCCTCCTGGCTGCTTCCTCATGGGGCAACAGGTATTATGATGTGCTGTGTTTCACTACCCCAGTTCTGGCAATGTGAATTGGAAGGTAAAGGTGTAGCAAAATGACTGAGGGAAAACATTTTCACGTGGTCCAATCTTCTTTTGTTGAAGCCAGTGACTGCAGGCACCAAGGGAAGAGTTCATCAAGATCTACAGGTGTTTCCAGTTGTGCCAGAACGTCTTATTACTTGACATGTGGCAAAACTAGTGGCTGACCATGGCTGGGTTCCTGTCCACACCTAGAACAAGCTGGTGAGATTACAGCATCCTGGTGGACTCAGCTTTGGGAGCAGATCCTGAACTGTTCTGTGACTTCCTCCCAGCGCTGCAACAGGAATGTTGGCTTCCAGGGAAAAAGAGGCCCTTCCCCACAATGTCTCCCCTGGACAGGGAATGAGACAGCAGTGTTGCTCAGCACCATGTTCACCCACTCCCGGGAAAGTTGGACTGCCACTCATTGCTCCTGCAGTGCTGCCAGTTGGATCTAAAGGGGCTGCTGACCTGAGGGGTACCAGCCCCACTGCCCACACTTGCAGTGGCTGCACACAGAGGAATCAAGACGGGGAGCAGGGGCTCACTGGAAAATCCCTGGCCTGGAGAGACGGCAATGCCAGACTGGCAGAGGGAACAGAGGTTGCACTGGAGAGGAGAGCAGGGCATGTCCAGAGCAAAGCAGAGGAACAAAGCCAAGCTAGAATAAGATGGGGATGACCCAAGTGCAGCAAAAGCCAAAAAGCTCTGAGAAGCCATTCTGCTACAGCCAGGATCAGCTGAATCTCTCCAAAGGAGGCTTTGCTCGAAGTCCAGAAAATGCTCTGCCATGCCTGAGTAAGGAGTGCTGCCCCTTCCTGCGCTCTGGGAGCGGAGCTGCAGGTGAGGCTTGCAGTTACTCCTATTTCGACAAGCAGCCATGAGCAGTGGCTGTGCTCCCACGCTGTGTGAACAGGCTTACTGAAAACCACACGGCACAGGTGCTTCCGGAGGGAATTTGGAAAAGGAGCATCAGGATCCCCTCTCCAGTTCACACTGAGCTTCTGTGCTGGCCTGTGTCCTGGTCCCACGCAGAAGGGCATGCTGCACTTCTCAGTGTGCAGGAATTGGTTTTCCACGCTCTGGACAGGATTGGCAAGCCACTGAGGCTCTCTGTCCTGTTCCCCTACTCCCCCAGCTGTTTGATACCATACTTACAGCTGCACTACAGAGCAGTAGCTGTGTTTTCTCTCTCACCCACTTCCAGTAAAGTCCCACCAGTTTAGTTAGAGAAGTGAAGTTGCAGACAGGCACTTTCTTCCAGATTCAGCTGAAGAGATTTTGGCCTCAGGTGTCCACCTCCCATCCACTCCCTAAGCCAGGTTAGCGCCCCACAGTCCCGCTGTTGGAGTGGTTGGAGATGGCTCTAAATCACGTGAAACAAACTCAGAGCATCTACTTAAACTGCTCAGACTAATTCATATTTATGAGTGGACACAGTATCTTAGAATAAAGTGGTAGAGTTGAGGATAAAAATCAACTCAGCTTTCAGGTACACAATTCTGTCTTCAATGCCTGAAACAAAAAGAGCAGCTTTCAAAGGCAACTACAAGGAAAGACCAAAATGTTCACAATTCAATCCATCACAAAATGGACCAAATATGTGTGACCTAACCACGGTGTTTCACCTGAAGTAAAATAAGCAGCACTCTCATGAAGAAACTTCTTGGTACTGCATGGAGCTTTCCTTCAATGTGAAGTCGAGCAGTTGCTGGTGGTAGCATTTGGTACAGCTGGAACTGGCAAGGCTGCCTAGTCGTACCCTTACTTTCCTTTTCCTACTCCATCCATTTGACCTGCTAAGATAAAGCTATTTAGAGATACGGTGGGTTAGGAATGGAGTGTCCAGGGAAGGAGAGGAAGAAACCAAAGGTTTTACTCTTATGCAGGATACCAGAAAACTCAGCACTCAGATATAAACTGTTTTGGTCCAAGTACAGCACATATATAACTCCCCATGACACACATCTCATTACAGCTAACAGAAATACAACATGCCTGAATGCAGTCACAGTGCGGACAACAAACAGAAAGGACTTCCATCGTCTTTAATACACAGGCAAACCCTACAGAGACAGTGTCCACTGTCTCATTATAACTGGGTAAGTTGCCACAGAGATAGGTTCATATCAGAGACAAAAAACAGCTGCAAGTGTCTCTAGAGCACTGCTGGCCAATATTTGCCTTGTGGGTTACACTTGGCCAATTCTGATTTAAAAATCAAAACGGGTAAATTTTTCTCGTACTCTCATACCAAGTAACAAACAGATTTACTAAACTGAGCCATTACTGGCAACCCAGTGGATGTAAAAAGAGGGTAGTCTTTAAAAAAAAGAAAAACCCCAAACAGAACAGACAAATACATAAGACACAGCCCTCCAGTTTCCTCAGTACATTGGGGCATACATGCTTGCAACATGAACTCCACAAAGCTGTATTTTATACAGTTGCATTTTAAAAACCGCTGAACAGGTGATACTCCTTAGCTGGCCTCCAGGATTCAGTTCAGCAGATTTGCAGTTACACAGTCGCACAGATTTCTCTTTTCCACCTGAAGAAGCAGAGTTTCTGTCTATAAGAGGGGGGAACAAAAGCAACATCAAAGAAAAACAAGTGTCAGCACTGTAAAACTAATTAGCTCCCAAATAAAAGTCCATTTTACTTTTGTTCTAAGATTGGGAATTGGTTGTGTGCGATGAGGCTTGAGGTAAAAATCAGAGTTATTGCTTACTGCTCTGCAAAATAATTTAGCTTTTGTGTGATTAATTGGCATACCAGCATGGCAATACTTCCCGTGACATGGAAAAATTCAGTCCAGTACACATTCATGTTTTTCACATTAGTACATTCAGTATGTCTCTGGGTGCTGTTATTTTTGTTTAAAGTTATTTGTCTTTCTTACAGTCTTATTTCAGTTGTACAAACTGGAGCATAAGCTCTCAAGTTCATGACAGGCTGAAAAAAAAACCCCAAAACCTGTCAGAAATTTTCTTGTTACTTAAAAACAGACTCAAAAAATTAAATTTAGAGTATTCCAGCCTGGACTCACTGTTGAAAGTTATACAGAGAAAGTAAGGCATAATTTAATCACAGAATCATAGAATATCTCAAGTTTCAAAGAACCCTTAAGGATCATCAACTCCAACTCTCTGCTCCTCGCAGACCTACCTAAAACTAAACCATAGGACTAAGAGCATCATCTAGACGCTCCTTGAACTCTGACAGGGTTGGTGCCATGAGCACTTCCCTGGGGACCCTGTTTCAGTGACTGAACACCCTCTCAGTGAAGAGATTTACTTCTGTTTTAACTTCTCCTGCTTCACTTGTTGCTAATATGCTGTTGGAGCCTAAAACAGGCGATAGGTGCTGAGCTGCCATACAGCCATCACAGTTCAAATGTGACGAGAATGCTGGCTTCTTTGAGGAAGGGGGTCCCAAACTGGTGAGAGCAGAGGTCCCCCAGTTGAACTGGGGTTCACCGATGTCAGGAGATCATTGCTGCCCACGGGGATTTTCTGGAGCAACGAGGAAGGACTGGGAACTTCTCAGAGCTGGAGCTGGGTATGACCAGAAAGGCCTGCAGCCTCTCAGCCTACCTGTGTGAGAAGGGGCTAAGGACCAGGGAAGGGACAGCAGGGCTGCATCAGGGAAATTTGGGAATCCTTCCTTTCTAGCACACACACACACTTTGGTTTTCCTGGCTGTTTGGAGCACTTGTAGCTTCAGCAGATGCATGATGGAGCACAGAGCTGTTTGACACCAACATCATATCTTCACCTCAGTTTGTCTATCATGAGCTGAAGCTGTATCTGAGAATCAGGCCGATACAAGAGAGGACTTCCTCCTTATTGTCATGGACACACTAGCTGTGGGAAGTCCACTCACCAAATTAATCCCCACGGGTGTAAACAGCTACACAAAAAAAAGGCTATTATGAAGACTATCAGCTCTAAATGCCAGTGAAATCCATCCTTAATCTGCCTGTTTTGTGATTTTCACATGAGATGGAATTGCCACGTGATTAAAGGCTGCATTTTAAAAGCTGTTATCCATCGACATCGACCTACATCAGCTAACAGCACTTAGGGCAGAGCTGGGCTGAAGCATCCTGCTTACCACCTGCCTTCCTAGTACAGGACAAGCTATCTATCAGTCAGGTTTTGTTCCCAGATGATGAATCACTAGATACAGCCCTGTGGTTCTTTATTACATCAGGTATCGCCTTTGATTGTTTCAGCTCCCCTGCAAAACTGGAAAGATCTGAACAGACTTTGCTAATCACCTAAAAGACACACAATCACCACCTTCTAACCGTCTCCTTGACATCATTTGCAATGGTTTGAGTAAGGGAGGTTGACAGCATGCCAACAGCTTTGGAGCTAAGCCCCAAGGCTGCTTACTATCATATATCTTTAATAATATTTTCAAGCCTTTGTTTTTACTTTCATGGGCACATCTAACTTAATGTGCTTCGAACGTCCCAAATAACCATTGACAGTTTATAAAGGAATAAAGAACAAAATGAATGGCACTAAATACAGCTTTGCTGACTTGTGAGCATGATCGCAAAACCATTTGCACAGAGATTTACGATTATCCCTTGGTGGGTTAAGGCACATTTAAAAAAAAAAAAAAACCAAAACCAAAACCAAAACCAAAACACCCCCCAAAAAATCAAAAAACCAAACAGGTCAGGGTCCAGATCCCGAAACTACAAAAAACTGGTAAGCTAAAAATGCAGTTCCTGAGCTCTTTAAAGTTGTAACACAATGTCCACTGGTAAACTCTGAAAAATGGGCTGGAATTTTGAAAATAAGTATCTATAGTGCAGACCTACAGTGAACTGTGCAGCCCATGGACTGGATTTCTTTTACAGTATTTGTTTTATGGCCTCTTCCCTGCTGGCCTCTATCTTGATCAGCTTTCAGTTGTAGTAGGGAGCTGGCTGTGAACTGGCTGAATGGTTTTGATGGTAGCAGCTCCCTCCCAGCAGTACCAGAACCCTCTCCCTAGTTCATGATCAGAGCTGCACCTGGCACATACTGCACTTTGGCTGAGTGGTGAATCACAGATGTCCCCAGAAAAGCTTGCCCAGAGTTGGTTACTGCTATTAAAACTAGTAATGCAGCCTGCAGTCTGCTCCAAGGGGCCAGCAGCAACGAAAAGGTGGAAAAGAGAATGCAGGGAGACAAACAGATCTAGTATGTGCCTGGGTAGTAGCCAGTTTCTCAGAGGTGGTCTGAGACCCTTCTCTTTCCTACTGCGTGAGTAAAATGCAGCCAGCCTGTCAATCAGTAAGCGATCATCACATCAGTGTAGGTTACAAGCATGTCTAGTCTTGTAAAAGGAAGGCAATATAGCCTATGGCCCCCATAAAAGGTTGTGTGACCTATGCTGGAGTCAGTTGCTTTGTGAGACACCATGCAGATCAACACAGGGCCAAATAAAGTGTGAAAACTCTTGAGTGGTGCAATAAAACTATATGGTTTCCCCTGTACAGAACTGCAGGGTGAGATTTGCAGGAGGAATTAAATGGGAATTTCCTCTCTAAGATTTTAGGAATCCCTCACCCTCCAACACAGTTTAGGAGCTGCTTAGTCATCATCTAAAAATCTTGCCTGCAAATAAAAGAGAGTTTTTCAAAGAAATGAGTGTCTCCAGTGGGAATATTAACAAAGGGAATTGTATGTTCAGGGACAGAAACATTTGCCCCTCTAAGCAGCAAAACAGACTAAAATAGTCAACTGTAAAATATATAGTGGCTGAAAGCAATTGTCTTGAAAGTCCCAGTTTGCATCAAATTGGGCCACAACTGAATAATAAAACTAAGAATTGAAACACTGTAGAAGGCAGTACCAAGAACTCCTCAACTATTAAATATTTCCATGACTTTTGAAGATGTAGGCAGAATTCCTCGCTTAACAACTGGAATAGGCCTGTCCTAGTCCAGAGATGCTGAAGGATCTCAATATGGATTCAATCATTTAAATTTTAAAGTGATAAGGAAGCAATAGGCTCGTTTTGTTGAGAATATATCACAAAGCCACATTTTCAGGCCTACTGTTGAATCTACAACTGTGAAAGTCAATAATAGGACATTCCTCTCAACTGAAACTTTTTTTGTATCCTCATTTCCTCTCTTTGGCTGCCTTTTATTTTTATTTTTTAAAAAGTGTTAAAATGAAGTTGCTATCTTTCGGGCTTTTATTGCTACTCCTGCTTTGGATACCTGTATTTTATAAAGCTTCTCTCCTGGTCTGCAAGCTGTAGGTGTCATAAAGGTCACTGCCACAGCCAACCAGAGAAGATTTTAGTAGGTGAGATATTTTTGAATCAAGATTTAGAAATTCTGGCAAAAAGTTCAAAGGTTTGTAAAAGAAGGAAAAGGAGTGCTAGAAACACTTTACAGCACAATCTAAACATCTTATTTGGGCTGTATCCAGTGCTCAGCAGAAGTATTAATTAACGAGATTTCTTCATGAAGAAGCCCAAAATATATTTGACCTGTAATTATTGAACAGATTTTGTTTAACTGTAAATGTGCTACATACCAATCTGGTTCTGCTGGAATGTTTGTTTGGTTTTTTGTAGTGTATCACAATTCAAAGTATCTTCATTCCTGCACCTGCATTTTCACCTAAACATCATGGACCCTGCTTGGAGTTACCTCAAACCATTCTTCAAAGATGCCAGTTCGCAGGCTTTGAACTGTGAACAAACTTGACCGTAGATTAGAAAAGCAAAAAAAGTTTGAGTGCCTTCTGTTGAAAAATCTGTACAAGAGCGTAGCTATAGCACTTCAGCTAGAGGGTACCCAGGAGGTGGGGAAAAAGCTACCCTTCTGAGACTCCGCTCTCTGACAGCAGCTGGGATACAGCTCGTCACAGATTGCAGGTTGCAGTAGCAAGAGGCAGATTCAGCTTCCCTCACAGAAGGAAGATGATACCAACCTTGGCAAATTCTCCACACTGACTGCAAGCCAAACAAGATTCGTTCCCTATGCTGTTCTACTTTTTGGCATTTTTCATCATTACAGAATCAGAGCAATGTAAAAAGTACCTACAAGATGATGTTTCCTCTTGATGTAAAAGCATGTGCAGGGGAGTACTTTATTTTAGTAGGCTTTTTGTTTGAGCTGGCTCTCTCCTTTTGGGTAATAAGTATAAATGATGCTCTCACCTTACTCCTCCTAACATAAAACATAAAAACAAAGGTGTGTGCTCAGCATTTGGAAGGAGAATAGCAACGCTAATGGCTGTAACTCTGCAAGAGAAGGATATAGGACTGCGGAGTGCCAGTTCACTTCTCCTAAGCTTCCTAGTGTCCCTGATACCCCAAGGCAGAATTCCACAGAATGCTGCATAGAGAGGTGAAATGTAATTACCCAGCCTCACTTTAGAAGATACAACATTACAGTGAACTGTCTTGTGCAAAATCCATCCACCTTATCTATTTTTATCCACAACATTTTCTCCCATATTAAAAAAAAAAAAAAAAAAAGAATGTTTCCTTACCCGGGTGTCTAGATTATACGCCGTCTTCTTTAAATCCTGCAGAGCCCTTTGCATGAACTCAAATGCATGGCAGTCAACACAGGGACGACCTAGGAGAGTGTTTAATAGAGCATTTATTAGAGATTCATGACTATATGGCATGAAGTATTAAGTAGAAGAAATAAACAGTGTATTTTGAGTATGAGGAAGAGCTACAGAAAAGAGTCCACAGAGTGAGTACTGATGTATGTACTCATGTACTCTTGAATAATTCAGATTATTGTAAATGGTCCATCATGATGGTCCACCCAGTCTCTCAATGACAAAAGAATCACCTCAACAAATTTGCATTTAAAATTTTCTTCCTCTTTTATTGCTGTTCTTCTCCTTGTCACAGTTCATTGTGTGGAAACACTAAACCCATAACTTGAGTCTTTCATTTTACTCCACCAACTCTAAGCACATTTACAATCTCATCTTCAGATTTTTCAGATTTTTCAGAAATTACCCCTGAAATCATGAACCTGTTCACTGGGAAATCTTGTCTCCTAATCTCACAAACCTGAGCCTTAGATAATGGAATAAAATTGACTACATTATCACAAAGACAGATCACTTAGCCTCTAACTTTGAATATGATACAGCTTTGCCCAAAGCTAGTGAAGCAAGCAGCAGATAACACAGCGCCCTGTCATTAGTGGGCACTGCTGATAAGCAGAACTGCTGCATTCTGGCCTAATTGCAATGTTTAAGATAGCATTCCCCTATCTAGATATCCAGGCTGACGGTCACAAGGCTTGCTTTGTCTTGATCATCATGTCACACAAAGCTGTGCCCTAACAGATAGCAGCACTGAGACAGAACAAATATAGACATGATGAAATGTCTTCAAATCATCAGGCTCTACATATGCTCTTATTTGCTCCTCAGTGCCTGTGCCTCTCTGACACCTTCATAGGAAATATTGCGCAAGTGGGAAATTTGGAGTGCGGGGTGAGCTTGCTCTTTGAGGTCTGGTATGGAAGAAAGAATGAAACCTAGAGTGGTGTTGGAAAATCTGGCAGTGTCTGTCAGCCTATATTGCAAACACTTGATATTTGACTGATTACTACATGCCTCTGATAAGCTGGAGCATGAGCTTGCAGCTCATGATCTGTGTGCTAACCAGCTGACAGGAATCCTGCCGGCTGGGGAAAAGGAGCGTGCCAAATTCTTTAACTGGCTAAGGAAAAAAAAAAAAAGATCTATAAAAATAAACATTGAACAGTATCAAAGACCTCCCCTCTTGTTATTGTACCACCACCCAACCTCAGTGTTGTATTTGCACCAGATGAAAGGAGAGGACAGCATTTTCCACATCAACAACTTGATGCAAGGACCTGTCATTATGTTTACAACATAAAATAGACTCAACACAGATCTGCAAAGGAGAATTAGGTGGTTGAAGGCTGCAAGACTAAGTGTTGACAAAGTGTGCTTTCTTGGCATCTTTGTTGTGAATTTTTTTAATAAAAAACTACTGACTTTAATACAGTAGACATTACCAAGAATGAAAGTTGCAATGAACAGTCAATGTCAGTTGAAAAATGCAAGTCTCAATGATGTCTCTGAAAAGCAAACAGGGTGATTCCTGGCATAGAAAGGGCTAACACAGTGAAAGGGCTGTACAAAAGTGAAGAACTGTGGCAGATTTCAGGTACAAGGAAGGCAGCAACAGGCAGGAGACAAGGGTAAGAGAATTTTCTCCTTCGAGGCGGGAGAAAAACAGAACTGGTATGCTATCAAGTTGTGGTTTTAAAACAATATAAGCAAGACATTCCCAAACCAGTTTGATTTGGACAGGCTTCAGTGATCTGAAGTCCCGCAACATTAAAACTACAGTACAAGCTGTAAGAGAGGACTGTAGGGTGATACGTACTTTCAGCCGGTATGGCTGTTCCTGCTTCTTGATCAGATCTAACAGGCTCCACGAGAAGCAGTGCAACCACAAAAACTAATGAAACTGTAAGGACCACTCTTCTCAGAAGGCAGGGTGCCAGCATCTTGGGAACGGGTGCTTCTCTGTTTATCAAGAGATAGAAACAAGCCAGTGAGGAACATTACAGATAGAAGGATTTTGTTACAAAGAACATTCCTGACAGCTAAAGTGTTGGCAGTCTTCCTTTGAAAGAAAAAAAAAAATAAATCAGAAGATGTAGAGCATGGACAGAAGTTCTCTGTACTTTTCCAGCAGTGCACATAAAATGCAACTGGAAGAGAATGTCCCTAGACGGGAAGGAGATGATCAGAAGTCCCTAGACAGTTTTGGTTTCATTTCCAAGCCAGGATGTCAGCAACTTTGCCTGCTCTGTGACTCCAACCGTTTTTCCAACTGCACGGTTCCAGACCAGCACATAAATCTGGACAGCTGGTTCACTGTTAGACTTTGAGATCACAACTGCAGGGTTTACAGACCTGGCTGAAATAGACCTGAACCTGGAAATGAGTTTTTACCCACTGACTTGCTTTACTGATGCACCCTCTTTTCACAATAATATCTAAAGCTAACTATTATCATTAACTATGTACCACAATGATCATAAAAACTTACTCCTTTATGTAAGTAGCTGAAGGAAAAAAAAATGTTAACCCCCCACTAATTCATAGATAGAACTTCTAATGATAAATGCATCAAAACTCTTTGACCTTCTGTTTCCCCTCATAATCTGGGCTTCAGACCTTTATTTGCAGCCATCCATTTAGAATCATAGAATCATAGAATTTAAGGTTGGAAGGGACCTTTGAGATCATCAAGTCCAACTGTGCAGTTCCTGAACGTCACAGCCAGGCCACACCATGCCCTGCAGATAGGTGTATTGTGGCCCAGCAACACCTCCTCTTCACACAGAGGTAAAATTTTTGATAAGTACACAGGTTTCAAACAAACTATTTCCTTGATCCAACAGATAAACTGTTAGGTCAAGAGGGAACACAGGAAACTTGGACTGGCTCAAGCTGCAAGAGATTTCAATCCAAGCCTCAAGGATCCTTAGTTCTGCCAAGTTTACCTTCCCTTCTTGTACGTTCAAATGGAAGAAAGAAAGAAACATATAAGCTTCAGTTGTAGCAACACAATAAAATCCACACGAAAATTCTCTTTAGCTAAACTCAGGAAAGCAGGACAACATTCCGCCTCTTCCTGATATTTAAGTCAGTGCATCCTAAGCAAAAGATGTTGCATGAGAACATCAACTCTGCATGTGCTGAATGCAAGAGTACAGCACCCCCAAAACAACTTGTATTTTCTATTTGGAAAGGCAATACGGGGAGGCAGGAAAGGAAAGGTTTTTCCCCATCTTGCCACAAACACGGAACAGAACGAGCTTGCTCTTTGATATATGCAACCCACCGTTTCACACACAGTTAATCTTAAACTGCAAATTCTGCACGAGCACTGGCTGCATGTGTGAACCAGCAATTCACCCAGGAAAGAAGCAGCATTATACACATTCCCTGCTTGTGCACCTCAGTCTAAACGTAAGAGTAGGGGATGGTTCAGAAGTTCGAGACACACATGCACATAGAGTCACAGATACATTTTGGCCCAAACTAAAAAATAAATCTGGTAATGTAATTCCTATAACCCCAGGACCGGGTTTCCTATCCCTCCCACTATTTAGAAGTGATCTGATGTGATTCTTTTTATTTCTACAATCCTTAAAATAAAGGGATTAAAATCATAACAAGTGGTTTGGTTTTTCTGTTTTAACGAATGGTGATCTGCAATCAAGCAAGTACAAAGACAGCAGGCTTTGCAACAGGATGCAGCAGGGTGTCTCCAAGTAACAGTAAATCAGGACAATACCAGCCTCCTTTGACAGTACCTAATGCAGAAGCCTCCTGGCCAGCAGCAGCAGAGGCTATTCTCATAGTTGACTACGAGCGCTAGAAAGGTTCAACCAACCAAAGCAGATACACTCTTAAACTTTTTCAGGGTACCTTACACATCACCCACCCCAGCATCAGCTCAGCTTTGTATGTGAGCCCTGCTGCAAAACATACTGCTCCCCGAGTGCAGCAAACACCCTAGGCCACATATAACTACTGCCTCTAAGTTATTCCGTGGGAATTTGCTATCTGGAAGGAATAATCACGACAGACTTCAAGGGTGGTCTCTCTGCAGTGCAACAGGGAATGGAGACAGATCTGTGCATGGACTTCTGTGAAAGAGAAAAGTCACCCCCTCTAACAAAGGAAAAAAATATCAGTACCTGATCTCTCTTTCGTCTTTGTGATGGTCTCTTTGAAATGGCCGCTGCAAACTGCTAACAGAACAAGTGCAGCATTTCTGAGCATGTGCACTGTCTCTTTTTAACCTTCTCTGAAAGAGGTTATTACTATGGGGAGATTTCTGCCATGGCAACAATGCAGAGCACTGCAGCACACAGCACAGATTTAAAGAGGAACAGGCTGTGTCTCCCAGGTCTGGT
This sequence comes from Podiceps cristatus, assembly GCA_000699545.1. Taxonomy (NCBI): domain Eukaryota; kingdom Metazoa; phylum Chordata; class Aves; order Podicipediformes; family Podicipedidae; genus Podiceps; species Podiceps cristatus. The sequence goes on along the minus strand of KL269062.1, from coordinate 20,575 downwards.
GAAGGATGTTTCTGCTTTGACATGCGAGTCCCAGCAGTGACTTACCTGCTCCGGCTAAGGTTTTTAAAGCTGGGCCATTTGACTCGTTTCTCTTGAAGTCTGCTGAATGGTTTTCCTGAAGTCTGCTCAGCTGGATGTGGCACCTGATTCAAGCAACTTTGCTTCCCTAGTGCCTGATAATAGCCAGCTTTATGGGAAACCAGGAAAAACCATGGGATCGCACCCAGAAACTGCAGGACATGTCACAGGTGAGACTTTGGTGAAGGCTGGAAACTTCAGTGCAGAGTCTGCCATTTGAATAGTGCTGAGTTACAGGGGTTGTAAACCACTCGTGTCCGCTTTCCTGGGCATTTCTGTGATCCCAGTCTCAGGGCTGCCAGGAACAGCTGCAGGAGTGCAGGCGCTTCAGTCCAAACTCAGAGTGAACTTCCCTGCCTTGTCCAGCCTGCACCACTCTTGCCCTTTCGCTGCCCCGCGAGCTGTGCTCCAGAGCACTGACAGAGCTTGTGCTGAACGCAGTACAGTGATGGAGCACAGATGATAGAAGTGTTTTTCTCAAAGCAAAGCTAAGTTCAGGGGTCACATCTCCCCCCCAAACACATTTCCCATCACATATTAGACATTAGGAGTTCTTGTTCCAGAGAGAATGAGCACAGCCGAGGGCAGGCGCAGCACGGAGAAGCACGCACAGAACTTCAAAGGGACACATGCACCGTGTTTGCTTGTAGCAGGCTCAATAGGGACTCAAATGCTTTAAGTGGGGCATTCAGTGCCCAGGAAGGTCAGGCACACAACCTTTTTTTGTTTTCATGAGCGGAAAGTCCTTTGCAGAATTATGACTAAGTTGCTGGCTAAGATTTTTCTTTTCAAAGTGCTCTATAACCCATCTCTCCTGTACAGCCCTAAGGGAATGCTTTGTTCTCATTGATTCAACTTTTTAGGTCAGATGCTAAAATTTCAGGTTGTTTAGTGTGTGATCCTATATGAAGTTACAGCATCCACAAGCAGAGACAAGAGCAGATTAAATATAGTACTGCCATCCTTACACATCACAAAAAGAGAAAGAAGGGGGAAATAATTTTTAGAGACTCTGCTTTTGGGCAAACAAGATTTAGCATTGTTCTTGCAGAGATAACCATATGGCATTGGGTCTGATTAAATTACTACATAAATTAAAAATGCAGAACTTTATTCACGATCGTTCTCCAACATGTGATCTCACACCTTGGCCCTTCTTCCTGGTAAGTAACATAGATAGTCACATACACACACACACACACATATCTATCTATCTATGGCTTTTCTTAACCTATGCTCTTGATCATTCCCGATAAATCTTATCCTGTTCCCCCGAACCCTGTCCTTTCTCTATCACAACAGTAACACCAAGCAGCCAGCCCTGGCCAGCCCTGGAATTCATTATTCTAGACCCTGGCAATGGGCTTCTGACTCCATTAAATACAATTTTAAAAATCTGTTTCTGCCATTCCCAGCTGCCGAATTCCTTGCTCTAAGCATCTCATACCAGCTGCTCTGACCTCCCTTCTTTAGTCTTGTCCTAAAGCTTCTTGTCCTGCAAGTAACAGCTTTGTTTTTAGCGTTTTATCCATGTTTCCTCTTTATTCACTTCTCCCCACTCTGTACTGCATTAAGCACCAGCTTTTTGCTTCACTGAAGCTAACATTCTCTTAACTGGAAAATATCAGTTCACCAAGGAGGATATTTTCCACAGAGGAGGTAGAAACCCCATTTTAGGATATTTTTCTTTGAAAAATATTTTGAAAAAATAATTTTACAATTTTCAAATTCATAATTTTTGGATTTCTGCTTCAAAACTATTTCCTTTTTAAACCTAAGCTTAACAGACTAAAAATGTATTTCATGCTCAGTTCATGGAACTGCAGAGTGGGAGCAGCTCTTAGGTTAAGGGTATGGGGGTGCATCCGCACCAGAACATCATAACCCCAAGCAAATCTTTCCTTCTCTTATCTCCCTCATGCACAAAGCATGGGTGGGACAGATGCTGGCCAAAACTGGAAGTACAGACCAGAACTGGGACTATACAGCACCTGCACAACAGCCCTGAGTGGCGGTTTCACTGGTGTTCCCAAAGTTGCAGTGGTGGTCACGCTCCAGCTGAGTGTGAAAGGTAACATTTAAGTGAGAGCTGGAACGTCCTGACTCCCCAGCTGCCCTGGGGACCTTTCATGAGTGAGCAGAGAGAATTTATAGTTTCTTCTTATAATGAAGTCGAACACAATGGATATATTTCCCAAGATCCCCTCCAGCTAAAAAGCATCAAAGCACTGTTTCTGAGATTTCAATTTTTCATCTTGATAGCACGTTTTCATACTATAAATATTTCTGTGGGACTGGGAGAAAAGCTCAAGCCTTTACCTCTAAGCATCTTCACTGCTTAGTCTCTCCTTGGCTCTTAAATCTAATACTCTGTCACAGCAGAAAACTTTCTTCCCTCACTACAGACAACAGATTCTGTCATTTCTCCAGCAGATGCTTTTATGCTGTCTCACAGCCTGCTCTCTAAATCGTGGTAAAAATCTCCCCACAAGGCACCATCTTGTCTTCCATCAAATCCTCTTTTCAGCTTTACCTCCGCCACGAATGCTGCAAAGCACTGCTGCCTGGCAGAGCCTGGGGAGGAAGCTGGCTGCGGCTGCCGATGGTACCACATGTGCTCGTTATACCAGTATCTCGCTGCCTCACCTCTCCCCGATTCCCCCCTTGTCACCCCGCCTCAATCCCAGGCTGCGAACGCTCGAGGGCAGGGACTGTGTTTGCACTTGTTGGCGCAGCACCACCAGACTGGAGTGTTGATTGAGGCCTTTGGGCAGATGTGATGAATAATAATGTCAAACTACCTAAAGCCGATCACATAATCCCACACTCTGATATACGAGCTATTCATAGAGCCCCTTATTCTTTTCCTTCCAATTTAAAGCTCTTGGGAAGTGTCAGAGTGACCAGATTAAGAAATAAAGCCTTCCTTTGTTCCCTGAACAGGTCTTGCATATCTTGATAGGAGCAATTAATTGCAATTGTTCCTCCTTCCATTTTCTCCATCAGTAATTTTAGGAATCATTTCGTTGTCAGTAACTCCGATCCCTGCAATCCCTATCTGTCAGAGTATGGCTCATCTGAAACCATTCTAGGCCCCAAAAGTCTTGAGTTTCAGTGCAACACTAAGGCTGGGCTCGTGTCCAAGTCTGACTTTTCCACACAGCTCTTAGGGAGACCAGCACTGTCAGAACTACCTACTGCTTTCTGGATGAGATGCTAAACTGAGGTCAAATCTTTCTCCTTTCTCTCTGGGAGGTGAAAAGCATTTAAAAATCCCATGGCAATATTCAGGAAGGGTTAGCGTTAGCTGAGCTATCCTTGGCTTGCACTGTCCCTATCCACCCTCCTACACACACATCTTTGGGGAAATAAGCTGTGTTCCATGTTGTGCCTCAGCTATTTCTAGGTACACAATAGTTGCAAGTTTAACTAGTTTGCTCAGTCCACAGGGATGTCTTCAGTACTTTGCAGCAACGACACAAATACGCACACAGATGAATGGGCTTTGAACTGGGGGAACAACCCGTTGTCTTTTCAAACTTCCCATTCTACATTCAGACTTCAGAGTCCAGAGGCCTCTTCTAACATGGGTGGCCTAGAAAGAAAGGTAAAGAGAAGATCTCTTAGCTGAGAAGCAGTGCACCATCGGGCAGCGTTCTTGCAAAGTTTGCCTTGAAAAATAGCAACCGAGGAAACTAAAGGAAATCAGATTGCTGAAACTGGAGGCTTATCAATGACCCTTTCCCCCAAAAAAGAAGTTTATCATCCAGAGTCTGCATAAGGACTCTCAGACTTCAGAATCCAGAAGACCCATACTCAGGGGGTTCCAGATCCAGACCCTGCTCTAGGAATTGAGTCCTTCACAGCCAGAAGGATGATCCAGGGTGACTTTTATGACACCAATACTTGACTCTCATTGATAAACAATAATTCTGACATTAAGATCTCTATGATTTAATGGCTTAAAGATGGATGTTCCTTCATACATTTATGTTTGAAAACAGCATCTTTAACCTGAGTTCATGTTTACAAGATATTTGCAAGCTGACAGATAAGGCTGCTTCTTCTTACAATTTTTTCCCCTTTCTACAATTACAGTGCTACAAATTGCAAGCAGCTTAGTGCAGTACTATCTTGATGTTGCACTGTGACTGCACAGTTTCCAGCTAAGAGCTTACTCATGTCTGCCTTCAAAATGTCTTGTGCATGAATTCCTCATTTGTGATCCAGGGATGTTTTTAGACAGTGGTCAGTGACAAATAAGCAAGTAATATTCCTTGTGGTCACAATCTTGGCTGAGATGCTAGAAAACAGACCAGAACCACCAGAGCTAAAAGCATGGCTAGTTACAGCATAAGTGACCGAGACAAGAATCAGTGATCAGACAGAGGACAGACTCCCGTCCTCAGGAGGTCTAGGACTTGGTCTCAGCAGGGATCAAGTTCTAACACACACTCATTAACAGATTACACCCCCCAAGTCCTCAAGCTCACCCGACTGTCGTTCTAGAAGGGAGACAGAGTGACCACCAGGGCAGAATGCGTTATTTCCTCCTCGGAGAACTTTTTCTAACTATTGGCAAAAAAAAGTGTAGGTCTACAACCCTCAAACCAACAGATTGAGTTCTTTTCCTGAAGGAAAAAATATGAAAAATCCTGTGTTAGTCTTATTTACTAAGTTACAGTTAGTAGTAGCAACTACTATCAACCAGTGTTAGCACCCTGATTGCTAAATATGCTGTCCAAACACACTGTAGGGCACATCCCACACTGCAGGTGATTGCCTTCCTATGCTCCGACATCCAGGCTCTGTTTCGAAACAATGTGTTCTTTCATCTCTAGCATCCTGTGAAATAGCTTTGCTTTCTTCCACACTCATCCTCCTGGTTACTTTATTGGCTTTCACTGCACACTGTTGTAAATCCCATGAATGTCTGCAGACATTCTAGCTAGTGCAAGATCCCCATCCAGTTCTAGGCAGACAAATGCGTGGCAGCTCTGCTTTAAGACTGTTCATTCACTGCCCACTTCCAACACCTGTTAGAATACGCAAGGCAGTGCATCTCACGCCTCAGCAATACCATACTCTTCTTACAAAACAATGGCAGTTCTGCAGCTCTGAGACTATGCAGAATGCACTTTAAGAAGGCTGAAAACAAATCAATCTTGTTGAGGGCATTTGTCTGCACAAGTAGCTTCAGAAGAAATACAGTAAATCCAAAGTCTGACCAGAATTAGAAAATGCTGCAAAATCTTCCTCTCAATACAAGCCTTTCAATAACCAGCAACCTCCCAGGAGGATGACATGCTGAAAAGCTCCACTGAAATGTTTCTTTTTCTCCTGAACTCTTTCTAATCTTCACATCTACCCACTTGAAAAGCAACGAAAATCCCTACCATGGGCAGTGTATGAACGCTGACCCCTGTTTTGGGCTCTCAGCTGTCTAAGTGCAGTTTAGCAACCCTCCAGACAGGCACTTGGGCACCTCTCCTCCGCCTTATCCCTCGGCCAAACTGCTATTGTTCTCTAGAAAGATGGCCGGAGCCAACACATTGGCTTCTCATCCCCTCGTAGTTGATAGTCTGGCATACCGTGCCAGAACAGATCAGAGTGCTTTGTAAAGGGCAATGTGGAGTGCCGCTGAAGGCCTACACGCTTGTCCCGTCTGCCAGAATTCGCATCAGCTCAGCTGGCTGCCTGCTCCTCACACAGCTAGCTCCAAGCAGCTGGAACTGTAAACAAAGATGTAGATAAATGTAAAACAAAGAGGGATTCCTGGTTTTAAGAGTCATGCAACCACCTTGAGAACATCAAATAAGTTTCTCAAAATACTGCAGAAACAGCCAGTGGCATAGGTTCCCCAAGATCAGTCAATAAATTGTTACCGGGACTGTGCTGAATCACTGTGTATCAGCTGTTTGGGGAGAGTAAGACACAAACATACATGTTTTTAAAAAAGGGGAATGTTATAAGCAAGGAAGGGCTGAGAGAAAGATCTGCCCAATCCATCTCCCAAATAATAACATCTGGCTCCAAGTCAAACCCTCAGCCATTAGCAGGAGGCCCTAGGAATGCTGAAAAGGCGCCCTCACTAGAGGTTGTCCACCTTTTCCATACTGAGGCCCATCTTGCATTTTCTAGGATTTTTTTACCTATTTATAGGCATATGGGAAAGACAAGGCAGTAACCACCTGGTTATTCCTGCTCACTGCTTCTGGATGAGGAGTCTGCAACAGGGAGCACTGCCCTGTCCCCAGGAATATGGGCAGCCCAGCATTATTGTAAGTGCTACATTAGAATCTGTGATAATACACAAACTACTCATCTCCCCATCTCAAAAAAAATAGAAAGGAAGAAAGAAAAGAACAAGGCAGAGGTCTCAGTTGCATAAATACTTTTCTCTTGCCAAGGAAATCTTCTCTGGGCAAGCATCCTGCATTTTTATCCCAGAGCGCAGCATCCTCTCCTCAGAAAGCAGGTATCTTTAACTGAGTTTCCCACTACATTCTGGAAACTGCATCAGGAGGCAGAAAAAAGAGTTTATGTGAGGGTTAAAAGATCCAGTTTTTCAAAGCATAAATTCCTGCAATGTCTATGCTAATGGTGCACTTGCGATACGCTAATTTTACTAATATGAGCAGCCACCTCTCAAGAGTTACTGTCTAATCTACTATAACCCTGAATCGCTATGGGGCGATGGGTTCACATCTAGGGCATGTAGTTGTCATATGGGAAGATTTTTTTAATGAGCAATTTAAAGTAAATATTTTTCAAGATCAAAAAAAAACAAAACAAAAACAAAACCAAAAACCAAACCACTGTAGTGGATTTATGTCAACTTTACAATATAGTTGAGACAAAGAAGGGTTTTCAGGTCACATTAGATGAAGCATCCTTTTGACAAAGAGCTACCAGGGCTCTCTACAGTGTTTGAAAACGCATGCACTATACATGGTGGCTAAGTGTGGCTACAGTGTACTGGGCTGTTAAAGCTGAATTACAGCTTCTATTGTGATCCTCACTTAACCTCTCCAATTGCTAATTTTTTCATGCACTGTCCCAGAACAGAAGTTAATTTAGGGAAAGCACTTTAAACAGAATTGATGCACTGGTGTGAGAACACAACAAGCTTACCATTCCTCATTGGTTCCAGTGGGTTTTTTGAGCCTGAAACTCCCACTTGGCTCAGCTGTTTTTGTATTTAAACTTGAATGGTTTTGAGTTAAAAACAAAGAACATCTGTTCAGCAATTTTAGACAGAAGTATTTAACATTTTTTCCCTTGATGTGCACGATTTGATTCACTGCCCTGTTGTATTGATGTCACTGGAGGGGATTTGCACATGATTTAGAAGATAGATCAGCGGGGCAGGACACCCGAGATGGCAAGGGGGCAGACAGCATCCTGTCGGGCTGGTGCAGGGCCAGGATCCACAGCTCCTTTAGAGAGGCATTTGTGAGAGGCAGTAGCTGTCAGTTCCTGGTTTGCATTGAGTCCCGAGCCCAGCAAGAGCCGCTGCCTTCCAGGGGGGCAAAGTACCCCCCCTTAGCCAACCAGCTGCGGGATCTTGTTTCCTTGAGAGGCAGGACTGCCTGGTTCCAGCCAGGCTTCTGCAGGAGTACATACCCTCTTTTTGAGGGGAGAAAAATGAAGCACCTCCAGACCAGCAGTGTAGCCCTCTTCAACCTGAACCTTCAGGAATACCTCTCCTCATTAATATCACTTAGACTTGCAAAGCTGCTTTTCTGCTCCAGGCTTGCTGGGAAAAAAGAAAAAAAAAAAAAAAAGAAAAAAAATTCTACGAAGGCTGTACTTGGCAATTAGCTCCTTCCGAACTGGAATTGAAAATTGCCTTTTTCCAAACACCAAAATTAACAGAGGATTAAACTGTCACCTTTTGCATAAAAATGGGCTTTGAAGATTGATTATGCCATGAGTCACCTTTTATATTGAGACCAGCCATTTAAATGGGATGCAGGTTGCACTTTTTTGCTAGCACTTCTTATCTAGGTGGAAAAGAGACTGGATATTGTAGTGGATGTTTCTGAATCAGTGGATTCTGGCTTTTTTATCTAACCAGTGTTAAATTGCAAATGTCATTGGAGAAAAAGAGGAGGGTATAAAGGTAGAAGAAATAGTAACTCTCCAGAATAAAGAAAATATAGTCTTTAGACCCCATCTTCATCTGAAATAGACAAATGTTAAAAAATACCTTTGTTGCACCAGCAAAAAAAAAAAAGCCATAAGAAAACGTTTGGGCGCTGTTCATGTCACACCATATTATGTTGGCATTTCCATTTGACATGCAGACTTGTCAGTTTTGAGCGTAGCTGTGAACTACAGATGCTTTTAAAATAAGGGGTAGAGGAAAATAGATTCCCATTCAGAACAGAACCTGTACTGAATGTGTACTCCAGGTCTAAAAAGGTCTGAGATTTACTAGTCATACAGACAAAGGGAAAGAACATACTGAGGTGCTCTCTGTCCTTTATCTTTCAAGCTGGTTTTGAAATCTCCGAACAGAAATATTTCCTCTGTTTCTAGAGACCAGCTGTTCAACAAGAGGTGGGAAATGGAGGGAGCAACAGACAAGCAGCTTTGAAATCTGCTCATATTGGCATGGCTGAATTGTATTAACTCATCCCTTGGCTGACAGTATGTAAAATATAAGAGAATTTACAGAGGATTTTCCCACCTGCGCATTTGTAAGTACATAGAAGAGAATTAGTTATAGTCTCTTTTTGCCGTCTCTCCAATGCTAGACATGAAACCAAGTGTGACTGGTGAGGGGCATCCTCTATTCTGAGTAACAGACTCGCTCTTGGTGGGACTCGCCATGTGTGCCACCTTCTGCTGGCTATCACCTCCTTCAGGAGCCAACACTGGCATTGTGGAAAGGTGACTGAACTGAGGATGGATTAAATAGGAAGGCAAATTGCAGGCCAGGAGCAGCCACTCGCACAATAGAGAGCAACAGAAATACTGCACAGCAAAGCACCCACCCGGTGCTGCACTGCCGAGGAGCATCTTGGTACCACCACCACATCAAAATCCTCCAGTCTCCCTCAAAGGCATCTCTACTTACAACAGACCCAGACTAAAGCCTGGAAATCCTCCTCCGTATGTGCTTTTACACGGCCTCATTGCTATGTATATTTTAGTACTCTGCATTTATGGGCTGGGATAATACCACATATAATTTTCATAGAAGCATTGTTGTTCCTCTTCTACTTTCATAAGGGAGAATGTGATGTTTGGGGTGATTTTTTAGTTAAGTGTATGATGCCTCTGTGTGAGAGACAGCAGGCCAAAAACTTGCTCTTTCATTTGGAGGGATGAGTAATAATTTAAAATAATCCTTAATATCTAGAAGACTTGCATCTTCAGTCTGTGAGATCCTCCTCAAAAGTGCATCCACACTGGCAGTTATGACTGAGACGAAGGATCACATGCTTTCGGCCACCTAAGGAACCTCCCACGAGTCTGCACCTTGCTTCTCAGCACCAGCTTCCACATCGCTCTCCCTAATCCTCCAGCCAGCCCTGTCTATGAACTGACTTACTCCATTAGGTCTTATCTCGTGTTATGGACAGCAAAGACAGGAGGTATAGTGCCACGTGGGATCGCTGCTCACCACTGCCCATATTTGCAAGCTGCAGCAGCCAAATGAGCTAAGTATATCATGCAACTTCAGAAAAGCCTCTGGACTCAGACTGAATGGCTGCTGAGGCCTGCACTTAGGGCATTTCTTTATAGGCATCTACCAAGTTGGGGCTTGAAAATAACACTCAAGTTTTCTGTAATTATCGAACATACTCTTATCTTTTCTGCACATGTATTCTCCAACTGGCAAATGGGTCTAACTGAAGTTCTGAACTCTCTCAAGTTGGGAGGCTTTATGTACCCTGTGGTAACAAGCTTCGCATCGCCTCAGGAGCAGTACTGTTAACGTCCTGGAGCAGCGTCATAGTTAGAGTTTCCAGGCCAGGCCACCCAGCAGCTGGGAAATCATGACTGAGACCCTGAGTTTGAGTGCGGGTAGCCAGTGTGGAGAGCAGGAATCAGTTTGATAGGCATGTGGGTGTTTTGAGCTATGAAGGACACGCACTGCAGTGCTGTGTGGCAGTCATGTTTCCTGAGGACTCGTGGCATCGTGCCAAGTGCACAGTACCCCTGCAGATCCGAGAGCAGGTTACATTTCGGAATGCTTTCCTCCACCTCCAGATCTCTTTACCAGTCAAAAAGGGAAATGGCTGTCTCTGGGCATCTTTCCAGAAGCCTCTGAACTGCGCTCATGCAGCAAAACCCAACTGGTACATTCATGTCCTTTTCTCCTTGGCATTTGCACTGCGTAAAGTACTTGCCCTACCTTTGCCGCTCCCTTGGATGCCCACTGGCCTTCCATCTAGTTACCAAAGCAGGAAGTACCTCAGTAGGAACAAAACTGAGTTTGACAGATACTATCTGCCAGATACTATTGGCTCGGGCTTCTTAACAATCATTGCTGTTAATAAAAGTGTTAAGCTCTATAGGTAGGTGTCCTTTCCGAAGTTACAGCACTGAGCTGAAATTTAACCCTTCTGCACATTTCCAAAAGTCAATCAGTCTGTCATTGAAACAATGGAATAAAATCACCAGTCCTTGATCTATTCCTGTTTCTATTTAAAGGTGATAAACAGTTGATTTCACAGAAGATCTCATCAGTGTTCCTTAGTCAGCATGATTGTTCTGGACTTCCTGGCATGCCAACAAACTGAGCAAGTAAGGTTATTTGGGAACTTAGAGCTAGGACGGATGGAAAGAGAAAGTAGACAACATGCTGCCACCTTTTGGTTACAGAAATGAGAACAGGTATTATCTGGAAAAATCTATCTAGTGGAAATTAAGAGACACCTGTGTTTGTTTGCTGTAATAAAACAACCTGAAAGTCCATATAGTGTGAGATGCATCCCTTCATGTTCTAAATGGTTGCTATAAGCTAAGCTCACATATTTCACATTTGTTCAGTCTTGTTTGGGCTAATTAATAATTAGTAATCAATAATTTTCTCTCATTTAAAACATACAGGGTTGAGTTCACTCAAAACAAATGCTTTGCATCACTAAACTGATTTGAGGAACATAGCTGCAAAAATAGAAGGTACGAGATCTCATTAATTGGTAGCTTGTGAAAGTAAGTTACTACATGTCGTAACTCCCGTTTGGCTATTTATATAGACACACATAGTTAAGGCAGCCTGACACGTTCGTCACTGGGCTCGTTATCAGTATGATCAGTACGTTACAACTTTTAACCTTAACTGTTCGAGCAAGGTTTTCTGTGCTGGCTGACTGCTAAGGACCTGAAGAGTATTTTGTTTGCTTGTTTGTTAACAAGTTGGTTCAGCTGTCTATGAGAATCAAAGATGGAACAATGCCCATCTTAATTTTAAAAATGCAAGATTGTGCACCTTCTAGTTTGATGCAGAGCCTTGAAATTCAACAGAGGAGCGACCTGTATCAGGGATGTGCTTCTCACTGCTCCTATCAATCTCTGCACAGATTTGGGCCAAGCCATAAGCATTTGAAAATCTCAGTTCAAATATGTTCTGTAGAGACTTATGGGAGCTTGTGAGCTTAAGTCCATGAACATTCTGTCACTCCCAAGCTCCCATGTGCCAGAGGCTCTTTACTTTTACTGCGCATACAGGTTCACTGAATGAGCCCCATCCCAGGGCACAAAAATCCATCAAACACTTGACCTTCTGTTTCTCAATGCTGGCACGAAGTTCTCAATCTCTTCTGCTGGCATACGGGTACTGTAAAGGGGGATTCTGTCTGCCTGTGCTGCAGAAGGGACAGGAATTCTCCAAGCACCATTAAAGGAGTGTTGGTAGGTCTGCATTGCCCTACACCAGTGACACATCAGTCCTTGAGACCTGAAGCACTTGCCAGTCTGCAAGGTCTAGCTCTGGGAGTACTTGATAGGGCGCTGAGGGTCCCTCAGGTGGAACACCAGGACAATATAGAATCATAGAACCATATACCCCAAGGGTGTCTGGCCATGAGGTCACCTTAAAGGACACTGCTCATGCAACCTCTGCAGCCTGTGCTTTGGTGCACCTCCCACCTGGAGTAGCCCCAGTCACTCAACCACATGCAGAGCTGTGCAGCAGACCTGAACCAGGCCCTTATGCAACATCATGCCGTTGCTACACTTTCCAGATGGGTGCTTATGCAAAATGTCCTTGTCTCAGGAAAGACTTGCAGGCCCTTTAATACACTAACGGTGCCACCCGACACCATCTGCTGCACCAGTTGCCGAAAGCCAAAGGCAGTTGGAGAGCACCCTTTTACCCTGAGGAGTTCTAGGGTCTCCTGACATTTGGAATAGTATCCAGAGGACCACAGACATGAGAAAACCACGAGGAATTATCTTGTTTATGCACTGATCACTCACTGATAGTCCCAGCGAAGGTACTCGACAGCTTCACAGACACTGTCATATAAAAAGAAGCTGAGGGAGACGTACAAGAGGGCTGTTGGTAGGAATTTTGAGGAAAACCAACCCCCACCCATGTGTTATCTCTTCTTCAGGGGGTTTAGCTCCATCACCCATCAGGAAGAGAGGAACTGATTTTATCTTGCTTTTTTTAAGGAGGGAAGTGGAGCATTGATTTGCAGGGCAGTGCTGTGCTTAGCCTTTCCGGGTTGAGGGCATCCTGTTACCTTTCACACGTCAGGATCATGCCATTAGCAATCTGGATCAGTGGTGGGAAACAGCAAGACACATCCTTCCAGAGGTAAATGGGGCCTTCTTTTCCTACCAGTAAATCCCCTCAAGCCTCTTGCCAACCAGAATTCCTTCTCCCCATCTCAGCACTCATTTTCCACACACCTCATGAACTGTTTTTCACCCATCTTCCAAGTGTCTTTTTATTTTATCCCTTTACCCTACACACTCAGCACCAGCACAGACACACAGTTGCCCAAAGCAGTCACTGAAGCCACATCAAGTTAGAGAGGCAGGGAAATACCTGGGCCATCAGACCTGCTAGAAATACTCACAGGGATGGGCTTTTTTTTCTTCTTTTTTTTTTTTTTTTTTTTCCTTTTCTATCCCTCTGCAACTTTTCCTTCATTTTTAGGGAAGCATATCTACTTCATTGGTATAGGGCTCCATATAGCTGCTCAGTGCACAGAATGGACCATGGTACAGAGATGAGTCAGGATTGTGTAATGAATCAGATCTTGCCCAGAGGATCCTGGCTCTTTTGTTGCAGAAAGTGAACGCAAGGACTGCAGGAAGAAAAAAAAGTGGTTGCTGGCTAAGGCGTTTGTATGCTGCTCAGAAGGTCTGGATTCTATTTTTGTCTTTTGCACAGACTACTAAATTAGCCACTTAAAAATCCATTTTTCATGGGTGGCCATGAACTGGATTCTGGCTTTTGCTGAAAGCCTAAATTCTAACTTTGTGCTTTTATGGCTAAAAAATGTAGCTGCTATGTAATGTAATTTAGCTGTCATTCTTTCTTTTCCTTATTTTATGAAGATGTTATCAAAATATGTTGAATTCTGTTTGTGAAGCTCTCAGCTCCTACGCTGTTGTATACCACTGAAAAGTCCATAATAAAATTACTAATTCTGTCTTCAGAGCAGGATTTGAACAGTAAGTAGTAAGGCATCGAGCATCAATGACAGAACAAAATATTGAATAGCTGCTCAGCAAGTGATTACCATCCTTTCTGTGCACTGAGTGGGCTCATGTCATTACTGTCATGTCACCTTGCAATCAAACACAAGGGGAGGCAAACCAAAGTTCTGCAAACATCATGAATTCTGGCATTTTCTAACTTCAGAATGCTTGATTTCGCAGCCTTAAAAGCTTTCATATAATTTTTGTGTGGAATGTAAAGATACATTACGCAAAATAAAGCACTAACAACCATAAAAGGAATCCCTGTAGATTAAAAGTGCATTAAGACTGACATTTCTGAGACTTTAACCCTGATTATTGTGGATTAGTTTAAATCTATACATTTATCAGTGTAAGCTTTATCATACTATTAAAATTGTAAAAGGGTCCACAGAGTGTTGAACTAAGCTACTGTCAAACAGTAATGAGGCAGTGCAGCTCTGTGTATAAACAGACTTAAGATAATAATATGAGACACATTTAAAGAGATAGGGAAAGTGTAAATTTATATAGAGTATTTTGCTATTTTACCTAATTATTCCCTCTGGAACACTACACTGATGAAATTATGCCTGTAGCTAACATACTTGAGCACCTACATCCCATGCTTCAGTTCATAAAGTTGACACACTTGGGCCTGGGACTGTGGCACTGCAGTGGGTTGGTCTCTAAGCTCCCTCTCTGTATTCATCGGGATATGGGTTGTTCGAGCTGTCAGTAACAGATCCTGCCTCTTAAATTCAAGCTGTAGGAGATACGATTCCAATACATCAGCCAAGAGGGTAGGATCACACTTGTAAATCAGCCATCAGAACACTAAGGATTTTCATGTTTATGGTTTTATACAGAAAACTCCTCTCTATATCTACCTTCATCTATCCTCTTACCTCACGTGGCTGTCAGAAATATATTTTCCAAAGACCTTTAACTGAATTCACTCAAAGATGCACCAATCTTTGTCATCTCTACACATGTAACTGAATTGCCCTCCTCTGAGCTTCCTCCTTGGATTCCTGAAAGCTCTTCTGAAAAGCTGGTTCTGGAATCAATTTTGTAAAGGTTTGTATGTGAATCATCAGGACCTTTAGCATTTCATCTGTGAACATTTTAACAGTAAAAAAGCAAATAGTAAATGACAGTAAAACAAAAAAACCTTAAATCCACCATTGTTTTCATGTTCATCGCCACCCCATGCTTGGCTGGGATCAGCTTTCCCTTTGCTTGCTCATTCACTGTTCTGCAGTTTCCTGCCATATTGTCAAATGTGCAAAGAACTGGTTTATCCCTGCCCCACCAGCATCAGCATTTTACCACGTTATTCCCCCAATTACTGTGGAAAGGTTCGGTGTAGCCTGCAGGTTAGGACTGTGATATTTCCATTTCCGTTTCAAGGCTTGCTTTTTAATTGCTGGGATTAAATGGAGATTTTTACAAGGGATGTGGCAGCTTTGCATTTGGCAGTTTGCAAAGAAGCTGGGTACCTAGTTCAAAGGTGGAGTTACTGTCCTTGTTCTATAGCACTTGATATGTAATTAAGATACAGTTGCACTACCAGGCTTTCTGCGTGTCAGTGTACAATCTATTCCATCTACTCACAGTAAATTACACACTCACCATTATCCTATGAAATAGCATAGTACCACTGAGTAAATTATACCCGACGGTCAGGTTGCTCTGTGTTCAGTGTCTTCCTATTATGCCTGACCTTCTTGCCATTAAACTCAATGACAGTCTTCTGTTGATTTTGAAAAAATTAGGATTTGAAGAGATTTTAAGAAATAATGTGAAAATTACTATCATTAACTTTTTCCAAAGCATTTACAGAATCAAAAGTATTTGCAATTACTGGGTTTTTTAAAATTTCCTCCTTGTTTTTCTCTCCCCTCTTTTGCTCTTCTCACTCCTCTCTTCTATCAGTTTGAAAACCTAAGTCCATAATGTCACCTTTGAAAAGGGCTTTGAGAGCTGCAGATCAAAACCTCTTCTATGTAAGTGTCAATACAATCCATTTCTAAATGTCTTCCTTCATGCTAATTTATACCACCCAACAGTAAAAAAGGGATTAACAGATTAAGATGGATTTAAACATCCTCCTCATTAATAAAACTGAAAATGGGGGAGAGTGCAACATTGTTTTTAATTCAAGCTTTAACTCCTTGGTTTAGCCCAGTTGAATTTCAGAAAAGGAAAAATGTAGAGTAAAAATCACCAACTAGATGCTGGAGAATTGAGTTAAAGGCCTGCCTCGTCTAGTTTTCTTACCTGGCCCTAAGCATACAATTTCATCTATCCTAGTCCTTAGATGTCTCTCTGATAAACAGGACACGTTTACGAATCTCATGTAACCGTGAGAATCCTTTTTATCAGGGACTGAGTCAGTAAAATCCAATGGCAATTAGAATCATACCGACAAATAGCACATGTACACCAAATTTATGCCTTCTGAAGCTCCCTGTAAATGTGTCCATTAGTATATCACCTCAGTTACTAGAATACAACAAAAGTCTTGCTAAAGTTATAACAATATTTTTTTAAAAGCAAGAAATTCTCAGCACATCAGAGTGAAACAAATAATACTAATCTAAAATCCATGGAAAAATAAAATTGTTTAAAAAGTTAATTTACTGGGTCTATGATGGATATGCAATATCAGTTTGTACTGAGAGTAGCAATGTCTCAATAATTCATAAAGAATCACATACTAAATACTATAAGTTTGCCTGCAAAAACTGCAACATTGTAAGTTACTATTACATTCTGGAGGAAATCAAGCCATGCTGAGAAAATCTGTGCTGAAAAAAAAAATTTGTAAGAAGAGGTAATATGTTTTATTAGATGAAATCAGACCAAATGTATGGACTAGAAGCCTGAAAGCTTTTTTATTTTTTCCTATTTTATCTGTTAAAATATAATGATGACTTCCTACAAGCCTAACCTTTCTTATAGATTACAAAAGTATTACTTTAGAAGTAAAGCATTTACAAGAAAAACTTTACTA
Source organism: Podiceps cristatus (assembly GCA_000699545.1). Lineage (NCBI taxonomy): Eukaryota > Metazoa > Chordata > Aves > Podicipediformes > Podicipedidae > Podiceps > Podiceps cristatus. The sequence continues at coordinate 3,825 of KL269062.1, read as the reverse complement.
TGGTTGATAAATATTAACAAACAAATGCACATATGAAATGACATAATAAAATATGTCCATTTGGTATCCAACCTTTGCTAATAAAGCCTAAGATAACTTATAACTGAAAAAAGATTAGAAGATTTATAATAATTTTCACTGTTCATAGCTCTAAAACGGTGTAAAGCCAGTCATTTGTCTCATAGCAATGAAAAGGGCAAAGCCATTGTAAAAACATTAAAATGGGTGGAGAATATTCACTAGCATGAAAAATCTGAAAAGCTTTTAGTCCATTTTATCTTTAAATGACTATAGTTCAAGTTCACAGTATCCCTTGAACTATGAGAGATGTTTTGATTTCAGCCAGACTTTCCCTATCTGTACCTTCTCGTGCTCTTTGGAGGTCTCTGTACTTTTTTCCACTATAATCAGTGTTTTTCAAAAAGTCTCCAGTTCCCAAAGCAGTATCTGAACTAATGCTGGAGATCTTCATTGCCAGGCACTAACTGACATTTACGGTTTATTCAGACAAGCTGGAAAGTATGTAGCATTTGAAATTTATTGTGGGTGGACTTGTATAATTTTATGATTAATGATTTCTATCAAATGATATCTTTGTGTGTGTGAATTCTCTGGCTTTATATACACTACTATTAGAAATTCTTTGGAAAAAGTATTACTCAAACAACACCCATTAGCCCAAGCATGTCTTACTGAAACACTATCCTAAAGCCATCGTCTTGCAATTGCTAAGTGGTTCCACTGAGAAACAACTATGATTTTGCTGGCTACCCGGACTGTCCTTTCTATCACACTTACCGATTGCCTCTACAGCCTGAAATACTGGTGTTCTGGCTTCTGACACACTCCCATACCAGCAGACCCATGTCTGTACAGCCAAGCCTCAAGCGTCAGTGCGGTCTGGTACTCAGCTCCTGATTTCATTGTCCTAGGAAAAGGAGTACTTGCCGTCCTACTGGAGTTCTGCCCAACAAGCTGCACAAATACAGAAGCAAATATCAACAAATCAAGGACACAATTGAAACGTAAGCAAATATTGCCATAGGAATCTCTCTTTTAATTATAAGAGTAAGAAATACATCATCAGTAAATCTGGAAAGCTCTCTGGGACAGGGCTACCATTAAAAGCAGGAAATTTTATCTGTGGGAGTTACCAACTTCTAAATTCAAGTACTTCTATCTTGTGTCTATCTTGACCAGGACCCAGAGCAAGCAGAGGTGGACTGTGAAAGTCGGGTTCTCCATTGACTGATAAATATGGAAAGAGTTTCAGGCCCAGATACCTACATCTCCTAAATCACACCTAGAACATCCAACGGTATCACACATGGAGTCTCTCAAACAGTACAATAAGGTACGTACGATACAATACGACCTTATGGTAAGTCTTAGATACCATAATTCCTGTCTGGACACTTTAGCATGTGCTTTCTCTGCCTCATGGGCTTTTAAATCTTCTCCAAGTACTCAGTGTGGGATATGTGCTCCCCAAAAATTTACACATTTCCGTTTTCTTCTACTTTAATTTATACAGTGACACAAAAATGGTCTTTTTTGAGAAAGTATGGGCTGGACCACCAGGCTCAACCAGTAAAGAGGAATGGTTGACACATAGCTAGCGAAGAACACAGCTTTCAGCATCTTGATCAGAGGCCCAGGTGATGACACAGAATGCACACTGTGCAAATTTATGGACACCAAATTAAGGAGTGGCTGACGTGAGGACTGGAAGAACCTAATCCAGAGAGATCTCAGTGGATTATGCCAACAGGTACCTCAAGCTCAATAGAGCAGAATAACCTCAGGTATCAGGACAGGTGGGAAACTGGCTGAGCATCAGCCCATGAAAATCACGAGGGGATCACCCTGATGTTAGGCTGAGCATGAGCCCATTTAAGCCAACAGTGTACTCTCACTGCAAATAAAGCAAACTGCACCCTGGACTCCACTGAGAGAACTATGGCAGGCAAGGTATTATCCCACAGTCACTGAAACAGAGAAATTAGGAGCAAAGATTTGCAGAGGTTGACAAATTCAACTTTAACTAAATGCTTATCTGGTACGCATAGAAAGAAAAGAATACCTTTTCATAAAAATGGGCATAATCTAGCTGGAAAACTAGAAGGTAGCAATCCTCACCAGAGCAGTGAGTTTCTGGAACAGTTTTCTGCCATCAGTAGCAGGGTAAAACAACCAAGCCAGTTGCGAAATGGAGTTTAATAGTTTATAATGGCTTCCCCAGGGCTCAGTACTGGGGCCAGTTCTGTTTAATATCTTTATCAATGATCTGGACAAGGGGATCTAGTGCACCCTCATTAAGTTTGCAGATGACACCAAGTTGGGTGGGAGTGTTGATCTGCTTGAGGGGACGAAGGAGAGACAGAGGGATCAGGACAGGCTGGATCAACAGGCCAAGGCCAACTGTATGAGGTTCAGCAAGGCCAAGTGCTGAGCCCTGCACTTGGGTCACAACAAACCCCC
>KL269059.1:5695-24244 GCA_000699545.1 Podiceps cristatus | reverse complement strand
GAGTTAAAATGCAGCTGTGGAAGTATTGATTGGTTTGGGTTTCAAACAGAAAAAGCCACCTTTCCTGATGGTACATTTCTTTGAGAACTAGATACAGTGAAAGGAAAGTAATTGACATGTAATGAGTAAGCAATGTGGTGATTCCTGACAACGTGCTGATGATGCAATGCATTTCAAAAGAAGTTTTCTTAAAGTACTTTGTGACCTTAATGCTGACATCTTGTAACTGTGATTCAGTTTATCAAAGGAGTTTAAAATGGATCTTCTTTCCCCCAAAGCTTTATTTACCTACCTAAAGTCTTCAGTGTTTTTATGTCTCTAGTTCTGTTTGAGTGTTTTGCAGTGCATTTCTGCCTGATAAATACTGTTGGGTTTTTGGGGAGGTTTTTGGTTTTTTCTTTTTGTAATGGTTTTATAAAAGACAGTAAGGAGGTGAATTAAGTGCCTAAATACAGAGAATGAAATATGGTGGGTAGGTAGGTACCTTATACCCCTAAGTTAGGGGCATCCTTACAGAGCTCGCCGACATTCTCACAGGGTTTGTTGGGAGATTTGTGCTCTTGTGAAGTGGCAGCTGGAGATGGCAGGGGTTATCTTCTGGCATCTAAAATGTCACAAAAGAGTAAGTTAAATGACTTGCTTAGGGATAACTGCAGTATGTGATGCAGAGAATCATAGAATTGTTTAGGTTGGAAGGGACCTTTAAAAGTCATCTAGCCAGATGCCCAGCGAAGCTTCATCTAAGTTACCAAGTATGACTCAGTGACTCCTTTAAGCGACCTCTTGTTGCTGTCACTTGCCAGAGCCCGGGCAGAGCCAGTTCAACTTGGTGACCAGACAGCAAGCTGCCCCCATTTTGTTGGGTGGGTGGCCTGGTGGGGTAGGGAGCCAAAATGACTTAGTGGAGGTCTGAGCACAGTGGAAGCAGCAGACCCCCACTAAGCTAATGCATTTGAAAGGAGAGCAAAGTGGAGGAGAATGGGACTGAGGCATCTTTTTGCCTGCTAGACATTTTGACAAATTAATGTTCTTTATGCTGGGAGGGAGCTGTTAAGGTCTTTTTAGGGGAGGACATTATTTCAGGTGAGTTGCTTCAGCTGCCTTTTTTTGAGAACCTGGCAGCCTCTTCTTAGTCAAATGACTTGAAGTTTCTGCCATGCAGGCAATGCCTGTCTGATTTGAACATTGGTCAGGAGGTGGAGGGATGTCTCAGTGTGTGGCTGTGTGCATGTTTGACCAGAATAGGGTGTGTTCCCATTGCTAGTTCATGCTTTTTCAGCCTTACACCTGTTTTCTGTGAGCTAAGAATAATATTTAATTTTCTAACGTTCAGACTTGGCCTATGTTCTCAACAGGTAAACTTACCAAAACTGAGTGTCCTATGTAACTGGATCCTTAGAATTCTGTGGAAAATGAAAAGGCTTTAAATGTGCAGTGGAAAACATCTGGCTTTCACAAAAAAAATTTAAAGCACATAATTAATTCTTTAACTGAAAACCCACGTGCACATTTTATATAAGGGCAAACCCTGAATTGCAGACACACAGGACTCTTTTTGTGAAAACTAAATAAAATGATGTAAAGATGTGAGGTAACGCTTAAAATGGAATGTCTCCTGCATTTTGGCAGAAGTTTTATTCTCATGGTGATGATTTCATATTTAATATTAGTATAGCAGCCTATGGCAGTCATTTAATATAAAGAAATAGAGTAAATCATCATATTGGTGAGTACAGTTGCTGAAGACTGTAGTTCTGTGGGAAAACTGAAGCAGAAAAATTCCACTTGTTTATTAAATTCTACCATTAAGGCAAAAAAAAAAAAAAGTCTTACCTCATTCAGGGGGAAATAAGAGTGGTAGGCAGCCAGGCTTTGATAGCTTCTTTGAATGTCAATGAAAGCACAGGACTATGAAAAGGAAATCATGGCCAGGAGACAGCACTTCTTGTGGAAGGTAGTTAGTGTTGTTACAGAAACACTTGTATGTCTGGATGGACAAACCTTTTCTTAAAGCTATCTGAAACATGCTGCTGTAAGAATTGTTCAATGTGTTAGCTTTCTGTTCGGGTGGTTTGGAGGGGGGTTTCTAGCCTGAGAGCCAGCATAGGTGTAAATTTCTCTGGTTTTCATCTTAAATAGCATATCTTAACAAGTAGTTCCTTTAGTTACAAATAATACATTTGTCTTCCTAACTTATTTGGTAGAATAAGAATCTAATACTTCAGGAAAGTGGCTTTGATTCAGTGTTTGTTGCTGTCTAATGGTGCAGCACTTCTCTGGCAATAAACTGCTGCCTGAGATGGTACAGAGATGATGAAACACTCAGGTTGTGTATTTGTTTGGTAACAAACTCAACTATTCAGATGTGTCTCAGTGTAAAGCATGTTTTAGACATTCAGTTTTGAAGGATCTTGTGGTCTAAGTTATTTCTAGAACTGTCATTTTACAAATAAAATAATTGCTTAATTCATAGGCCCACCTAAACAATACAGGCAATGTACTAGATACTCAATATACTCTTTTCTTTTGGTTTTGTGGGGGTTTTGTTGTTTTTTAAGTGTGTATGCACACTTCTGAAATGTTTCTGTTTTTCTGTTCTCCATGACTTTTTATAATAAGGTCTGCAAGTCTGTCATGAAAACATAATTGGAGAGTAATGAAGCGCATGCTTGCCTGAACCAGATTAAACGAAACCCTTTACAGAATTGTGGTTAAGTCGCTGTTGTATCTCAGTGCTTGACAGTCTTGCCTGCCCAGTCCGGAAGACTTTACTGTTCTGAGAAAATGGTTTGTTTTTCCAGGGGTGAGAGGTGTCTAGTGACTTGCGCATGACAACGCAGTGTGAGGGTACAGAGCAGAGCTCGGCTACCTGGCTCCAATTTGGCTTTTTCCCACAAAACCAGGGGCTGCTGCTGTGTGCTGGGCGAAGGCTGTCTTTGCTCTTACCCATGCTGCAGGTCTCTCCTGGGCATGTCAGCTCCCTAGGGTTAGTTTAAAGCTGGGGTTAGGAGGCCGGTTCATGGCTGCACGTGAGCAGCTTTGGTTTGGCACTGAGCTGCTAATCACAATGTTTATTACAGGGGGAGGCTAAACCTGACTCAACCCTGGTTCTGTTTTTAGGTCACTAGCTGTAAGCTTTTTAAGCAATATTTGAAATCAAATGCTTTGGTCCAGTGCTATTTTTGAAGGAAGGCAAGTAGGGTAGTGAAACTCCCAGTTTCGCTTCCTGGCATCTTGAAATTTTCAGTTTGAACTCTGTTGTAACCAAGAAACATTGGTACGAAATAATATGATAAATTGCTGTAACTCTCTGCAATAACCTGATTGGATTTTGTAGCTGGTGTTTATGAAGATACAGGTATTGCTCATTCTGATGCCTCTAATTTTAAAAGCTTTTCAAACAGATTGGATGAGCACATAACCTGCCGTTACATTCTTATAACTGTTAAACATTCACAGCCCTTGTGGGAACACTGAGATATGTAGTCTCTTATGCAAAGGTAACTACAAGTGTAAAATCTCCTTTCATTTGTCCTCCCACTCCCTCTTGGAAACTATATGTACCTTGGCTTTTAAATTGTCTTAGGGATAAAGCAAGTGAATGGAAGTCTGGCTTCTAAAACACTTGGGCACTTTTTTTTTTTTTAATATAAATCTCTAATAAAGTAAGAAAAGGCATGAAGATCAGAAGAGACAGTAGGCAATATTGAGCAGAGGTCCAAAATGATAACGTGCAATGGATGAGCTGATGACTCTAGAAAATCTGGATGATGCAAGAATTCCTGTGTGCATCTCAAAAATTATTTCAGAAGAATCAACTTTTTTCTCTGATGCTGGGCAGAAGCAGAAGTTGCAATTTTAATTGCATGCAGCTTTGCACTTCTCGTGAAGATCTGTATAGCTGGCATTTAGGTTAGAAGCAGTACTGTGTATTGTTTATATGAATAAAGTAGAAAGGAAAGAACATCTGTTACTTTTTTTCCAGAATTTTACAATCATCTGACTTGTGTAGGGGTGATCTTATTGCTTGGCAACATAAACCCTGTTTTTCAATAATTTATTCAAAGTCAGTATGTGCTTTTAAAACATTGCAATAAAATTGCATTAGAGCAGTGTGGCTTGTTTCTTTAACTAGTATTCAGACCACTGCGAGGCTATTTTTTTGAAAGTATCTGCATATTTTTCTTTTGTATAGTCCACTGCATAACAAACATCTCTCTGCCTTTTGAAATTTCTTTTGTTCGGGGACTGCTTTCTTCCAAGGAAATAGGAAGTAGCTCATGTAAAAGAATACCAAGCTAAAAATCCATTTTGCTTTCAAAGTGTAGAGCTTAAGGAGGTAGCAATTTTACATCAGTGATACACACACGCAGATGCCGGACCCAGTGTTTAACTGCAGTGCCAGTTTTCTCGCTGCCTTTGAGCACTGGCATCTGTTGGTGCACTGAATGGTGATACTGATGATAAAGCTTTGCCCATACTGCTGTCTGTAGGGAATTTTCTTGTTACTGTGGTTATAGTTCTCCACCCATCTGTGATTTTGAGAATTGCACTTAAAATTTTGTGCTGGACCTAGATAGTAATACTAGAATCTTTAAGCTAAAACTTAAAGAGAAATAGATGTTAATCATGTGCAGTGATGGATTTCCACCCCACACCCACTGCCATCATGCAACAGAAAACCTAATTACCATTTAGAGACTAGAAGAGTTATACGCATTACATATTTTAAAAAGTCATACTACTTCAAAGCTGACTGCTGCTTCATTTGTTCTGGTGAGATTGTCTGAAGAATCACCACGGGAACAACAATGCTGTGTAAAGACTTGTAGTTTGCTACAAGTTGACGGGTATTTTTATGTCTTACTCTGTAAAACTCTGGAGTAAGCATGGCACTGAACCTGAACTGGCTCTTCATAGAAATGTGTGTGATCTTGTCAAGGGTTGAAGTGACATCACAGATCAAGAAGGGCATTTCAAAAAATGACCTTTCTGAAGAAAAGCCCATAACTGTCTTCATGCAGTTTCTTAAAAAAAAAAATCTTTTTATTCATGTATTGAGACAGAGATTTATTTGTATCTCTCTGCATATATATGTTTTACATAAGAGCCAAATATACCGTACAGTTGGTAAATGATAAATTCGGTGGTCTGTTGGTCTGTAACTGAAGATATAGTTTTTTGGGGGCAAGCTCTGATCTGAATAAACACCTTGAAAAAAGTAAAAGGTATAGGGTATTTTTTTTTTCTTTACAAATAGTCATCTAAATTGAAAAGATAACTACACATGCGCTGCAAGCAAAATCCAGAATGTTAGGATAGACCAAATAAATCCTTGTATATTAATAATTGGTTTTGTTCAAGTTATTATTGTATTAATCTGAACCTTGCAGAAAGTAGATGCTCTGAGAAAGTTTTCAGACTTCATGGAAACGGTGTTCAAATGCAGCCTGATCATCTGAAAGTGTTATGAGAGACATGGTTGGTCTGAATTTATGCACTCTGTAGTCATGCTCGTTCTTTCTCCCAACGTTCTGCTTGCCATATGATTTTGTTGTTGAGAATGAGAGATTCACGTTCACCACTGGACCTCTGGAGGCCCGGTCTCTTGCTTAGAGCAGGGCTAACTTCAAAATTAAATCAGATTGCTCAGAGCCCGTTGCACTCAAGCGTGGAAAAACTCTGCAGAGGGAGATTCTGCAGCCCCTCTGGACAAACATATTCCAGTATCTGAAGACTGTTACTGTAGTTTTTTTAAAAATTATTATTGTATCTAGTTAGAATTTCCCTTGCTCCAACTTGTGACCACTGCCTTTTCAGCTTCAGTTGCACACCATTGAGAAGAGATTGGCTACCTTGTCTCTGGGCTCCAGCTAAGTCATTAAGAAGCCTTCTCTTCCCTAGTCTGAACAAACACAGCTCCATCTCTCTCTTCTTGTATGTCATGTGTTCCCCCCTTTTTTTTTTTTTTTTAAATCTCTAATTGGTACAACGGAGATGAAACCCAAGAACAGGGCTCCCATTTGAGGCATCAGGAATGTCACATAGAAAGTGTTAATTGCTTCCCATCACTAGCAAGCACTTTGCTAATGCAGCCCACTATACCGTTAGCCTTCATCACGGCAAGGATGCCTTGCTTATTTGTGTTCAACAGGTTGTTCACCAGGACCCACAGGACATTTGCTGCAAAGCTGGTTTTTAGCCTGTAAATTCCCACCATATGCTGTGGCATAGTATTATTCCACATCTAGTATAAGATTTTTGCATTTGCTTTTTTTGGGGCTTCGCAATGCTTGTCAGTTCATTTCTTCAGCTTGTTGAGGCACTTCAGGTGGGAGCCCTACTCTCCAGCTTCTTGATTGCTAGAGTTTGTGTTACCCGTGAAGTTGTTGTGGGTATGTTCAGGTTAATCCCAGAGAAACGTCACTCATAGCTATCGGCTGGTTAGACTTTGACCTGTTTACTGCTGTCGTGAGCTTGTCGGTCCAGTTACTTTTTTCATCAACCCTGTTGATCAGCCGTCCATGCCTTTTGGCTACCATAGTGCTAGAGAGGACTGTGTCAAAAAGCATGCTAAAGTCAAATTAAATGGTGTCGTCTGCTCTGTCCTCATCCACAGAGCCAGTGGCTTCATCATAATAAGTAACTGGGTTGGTTGAGCATATTTTGCCTTTGGGAAATTATGCTTGCTGTTCAGAAAGGTGTTTCTGCCCTTCATGTTCCTGGAAATAGATTCAAGGAGGATTTGCTCCATTTTCTTGCCAGTGTTGGGAATAAGGCTGACTGACCTGTCGTTCCCTGGATTTTCCTTCTGCTTGAGCCTTGTCCTTTGCCAATTGTTTTCTCAACCTGTTGAGCATCAGGTATCTGTTCTGAGACTTGGGGTTTAGGCATTTCTTATTTGTGCATTAATTGTTTTTCAGTTTTTATAATGGGAGGTGAGGTGGTGGAAGAAGGCACGTAGCCTTTCCTGGCTAGGTTGCATCTGTGCTCCCTCTCTCGGTTTTGTCAGGGAAGCCCAGCAGGCAACTGGATGTTAGCTCAGCGGGTGTTTTGAAATTTTTAAAAATGAGGAATGTTTACTGGACAAACAGGTATGGTTAATGTAAGGAATTCCCATTGAATTTTTGAAATACAAGCTATTGATGGAAAACAAAGCTCTTAGATGCAGCTTTTTCCGCTTTAGTGGGTGTAAATGGGTTACTAGCATACTGACATGGGCTGGAAGACATACCATCGAAGAAGCATGTGCTGTTCTGTAGTATTTTTCCTCTGCATACCTCTGATCAAAGTATCAATCATCTGATGTTTATATATTGCAAACATGAAACTAAGGATGTGAAAGCTATTACAGTGTCAGTTCAAAGTTGCAAAGTACAGAGTTTGTATTGTAACTGAAATGGATACCATTGAATTAGATTTAAAGCACAGTTCTGTTTGATTTCTTTCTTAAGAGCCTAATCGCTAGCTTACAAGCTTGTGGGTTTCGATTAAATTTCCATCTGTTTTGTGTGACTTACTGCGTGCTTTACAGCAGACACTGTAAATATTTTTGCAGTTGGGTTGTATTATTGCACTGCGCTACCAATTCATGAGAATCCAACTCTTCAGCATTTGATTTTCTGTCACTTTTGACATCACAGAGAGGTCTGGCTTTATAGAAGTTCGGTTTTGAAAGTGAAGTCTTCATACTGCCTCATGCTCACTGTCCAAACTTGCTAGTCACTTCTAAAAGGTTAGGTTTCCAGCATTATAGTGATACATGAGCATCCCTTCAATTTGACATGCCTATTCTGATTTTGTGATGAGAAGCAAACAAACAAAGCTCTTTCCAACTATAGCAGGGACTATATAACCTTCCTGTTGCCCCAGCTTTATGGCCCTTTGTTATGGGAACAGTGATCACCCATAGTTTTTATTTGGTACTTAAAGCACAAGTGTGAAAAGGTAGCTGTAAATCTACATGAGTATTTTTGATGGGAATAAGTTTGAGGAAAGTACCTCTGAGTTTTGAAAATGAGCCAAGCTTGTCTAAGTTATTAGACTTTTTTTCCTCAATTTTTCTACTAAGTCTGTGTGTTGCGTTTTGTTTCATCAAGTAAGTTATTTTGAATTCTTGTTTAGCAATCCAAAGCATAACCAGTGGCTGTGTCTCCACTTTTACACTTTTGGTCTGTGCCCTGAATTAAAAATTCAGCATTTTATTTTCAAATATAAACCAGGCCCTGTAGTCTAAGCTACTGAAGGTCACACCACTTGAGTCTATTGCATGTGAAAAGGAGCTTCAGGTAAATGGTCTTATCTGTACATGCTGCGTATTGACAATTTTTTTTTTTTTTGTTAGCTGTAGTCTTGATCATGAGAACCTAGAAGGACACAACTGTTACAGAGTTATTTTAAACACATAGTAATGTACTGCAAGATGTTACACGTGTTCATTTCAGAGTGACTTTATAGTAGCTTCCCGGTGTGCTAATTACTCATTACTGTGTTCTGTGATGGAGGGATTTTGTGGCGTTTTTTCTTCCCTTCTGCTTGAACACAGTATTTTTGTGACACCTATTTTATTCTTTATTTGCCATGAGGAGTCTTATCCACTTCAGATTCATGCCACTGTTTGAAAAATGCGTATGTTTTATTTTCTGAGGAAGGAACAAGGCCAGTGGCTGATGCCAAAGTCTCAAAACCAGCTTTAAAAGTCCCCTGTGTTCATGTGAACACTGCAGTGCAAATGAACTGGGACATGATCTACGACCTCAATGTCAAACACACCTGGTGTCCGTTTTACCAGCCCTACCTTATGTCCACATGGAGAAACATTTCCCGAAGGACTTTGTGGCTGGTTTTACTGTAGCTTCACCAACAATAATTCTCTTGTCCTTGGTAACTTCATGTTGCTATTAGTCTTGTGTTATGTGGGGAAGGTCTGCAGGCTGTAAAACGAGTTGTGAATGTGCTATAATCAGAAAGAAAATAACTTACTCATAATTTTTCTGCTGTGTTTTAATATCCAGCTTCAAATCTGCTGTTTATAGGAAACATTCTGGGTGGTAGTGTGCCTGCTGTAATCAAAACAACTGTGAATTTGTTACATGTTATCTTTTCTACCACCACCATGGTCCCCTCCGAAAAAATAAAAAACCTCCATCCAATTTTCAACTTCTGTCTTTTCCATAAAATAGTTAAGGAGTTGACTGAATTCCCTAGAGATGTTACATAGAAAGAGGAGAGAAACTTTGTGGGATTTCTGATGGGCTAAAGAACAACGAAACTGGCTCGTCTCTTACTTGAAAATAATAACTGGGAATGTCACAGATGTGTCACATTTTACCAAAGAAAGTAGTGTATAAAAGTGTTTGGAGTGAAGTGGAGGAAGCTATGTGTATGTATGTGTATGTATATGTATGTAAATACGTATGTGTGTTAATGAGAAAAGACCAAAGAAAAAGCTGATACCTTAATATGTGGAATTATTACTGAAGAAGTAGAGCCAAACTGTAATTTTTACCATCTTTTTCAACATGGTAAAGATAGGGTTGTAGCACAATTTTCTATCTGTATTTGTTCTTCCTGTAATTAGCGTGAATATTGCACAGCCATTACGGTTTTTATATGAGACTGAAACCTGGGGAAGTCCCTCATTTTGGCCGGGGAGCAGGGAGGAAGCGTTTCATAGCTCAGATGATGAAAAGTAGGTCTTGAAACTTACTGTATAGCTGTATATGAAGGTATACTACTGGCTTTTTGTACAAAGTCTGATTAGTTGTTTTATTATTCATATATCTTACCTTTTGCCTTTTTGACTGCTGGAGAGAAACAACATTTTTGATCTTCAGAAGTACTACTGCAAATTAAAAGACCTCTTTGGTTTGGAACAGTAGTTACTTGCAAGTCACAACATGTTTTAAAAATAAATTTTATTCACTATTTTATAGCTTACTGAAAAATCCTAATCAGCAGTTCCCGATCAGCTTTTTATACAAGGAGTTTGGTAACAATTAATGTGTACAGTTAATCCATGTAGTTAATCCCTCTCACTTTGGGACATCACTCAGTTTCATTCATGCTCTCTAGCTTTTGTGATATGGTTACTGAATTAGCTATAACCTCAGTAATACCTCTGGGTGAACTGAATTTTTTTTTTTTTCCAGAATTTTCATTTCTCTGAGCATCTATCCCTAAACCTACTTGATTCTGTTTCTACAGACAAATACTGAAAATATGTATTGTGAGGAAAAACTCATAACTTTTACATCTTCATAACCTTTCAAGATCTACACAGTCAACCACTTTCCCAAAGACAGCTGTCATTCTCCCTCAGGCTTTGGCAGTATGCTTAAAAATCTAAACAGCCATGGCTCTGCCAGATCAGAGTTGGAAGCAAATTCACCAAAAACCCAGTGGTTTTTTTTTGGCACACACATTGCCACTGAAAAATCCTTTTCCCTGAAGGCAGAATGCATATGCTGGTGTTGATCATATAAGAGATGTAGGTGTACTTGGTGCCAAGTGTTTTGGACTGCAGGGGTCAAATGTTTCTGGAAATGAATGTGAATTGTAGAATATTTGTTCTTGGAGCTTTGGTCACATGATAAACATATATTCCTTTATTTGCTTTACAATGTGGACAGAAGCCAAGCTAACTAAAATTATAGTTCACTTTGATCTGTAAAAACCATACCTTGCATGAACAAATGGATTACAGTAGTTTGCTGCCCAGAAGAATGTTGGTGTACGCATACGGGATCACCAGCAGATCCCTCCAGCTGAGGTGAGGAGTTAAACTCTCCCACTGTCTACCTTTTAAGGAGACCTGATGGCCTGAAACTGCCTTTTCCCAATGCTTTTTTTAAGCATTCTAATATCCTTTCACCAGTGTTGGGAATGGAAACAGGTAAGACTTGGGGCATTGCAGTGGATGAGCGCTGCCTTTCTTCGTGGCTGTATCTGTCAGTTTTAAACAAGGCAAATGCTACTCCACAGGGACTGTCCTTCTCCAGAAAGAGAGCAGTAAACAGTTTCTCTTAAAATTAATAAAAAGAACACTAGGCTGCTAATATTAAACAAGGTTTTTTTGGGGGGCATGTGTTTTGGAGAACTGTATTTTTTGAATTTATTTACTACTGTCAGGAAATTTCAAACGCAGATGTATTTTAGATGTGTTGCCTCTCTTGCAGACCCTTCTTTTTCCATTCTACTTCACAGGCCCTTGGGTTTAGTTTGCTGTTTGACAACAGCACTAGCTTGCACCAGCAGGCATTATTGACTTATAGAAGCAGGTATGTACATTTGATGCTGTCTTTAAAACTTCCTCAAAAAATGTAAAATACTTGCTCGGTATTTAAACTTGATAGTTTTTTGCTGTGGCTTCTGGTTATTACCTATTATTGCAAGCAGCAGAAGCATCATATATAAGGTAGGCATGGAGTCAGCTAGAGCGATTGAAAGTTTGAGCTGCTGCATATTTAAATTACACTGATGCATTTGTGGGAGCCACAACAGGCCTGTTCTCTGGCTTTCGGTTGTTGGCCAGAGACCCTGATACAAGACCAGCTCCAGTAGCGCCGTGCAGCAGAGCAAAGCCTTTTCTCCTGTATTGCACAGCCCAAAAGCTTTCCTGGCTCCTCTCGCTGCTCTTGGTTGGGACCTGAAAAGCTCCAGGCTTCAGCCCCTCAGCTGTGGGCTCTGACTGGTGTGACGCTTCTGGGGGGGTCTGCTTTGATTTAGCTGAAGCAGTGGTTGGTCAGCTATTTCAGAGTCAGTAGCAGATGAACACACTGCCGAGTAGCTTTTGTCAAAGCTACTAGGCTAGTACATGTAAAAGGACTAGACTTAAAGCTGATTTCTCCTCTAAGAAATGACAGTCTTAAAAGAATATGGGCTATTAATGGTGACAAGTAGAATACAAGGAAATGAGTCTCTTTTTTTTTAGATAGGCTTGCCTTGTTTGTTTTTATGACTGACAGATGGAACAGTAAGATTTCCCGTTTGGTATTCTCATCAGCACTTCATTGCCTGCCTTCTAGTGCAGGTAAATTTTTAACTCTCAGTTAACCATGTGTTTAACGCCAGCTGGTAACCAAACACTGGTAACTGGACGCCGTGCCAGCTAAAAGTTTATAAACAGGCTGAACCTGGCCTGGCTGTAACTACATGTAAATCTGTCATGGGACTAGCCCTTACTGTTAACAGCTGTTACTGCAGCAGCAAAATCAGTGGTTGTGGGGCACAGTAGCATGGGGCACAGCATTGAGTTTCCAGGTATGGAGTTCTGTTGTAGATACAAAGCGTATCTTCCCATCCTTAGGTACGCTGCTCGCTCATGACTTAATGAAATTTTCCATTTTTATTTATAGGCTTAACTTTTACTTAACAGATCTCTCAGAACTGATTTTTTTTTTTTTTAAATGATATTTTAGACCACTAGCTTTTTATTTGAGTGACAAGCTAATTCTGTCAAGGCTGAATCTCCTGGCCATGCAGCATCCCGTGTTTTGACTGCTATTTTAGAAGTTAATCTACTTGTTAGAACAAGTTCCACTTCCCTCTTAGAGAGTAGCACCTGACTTATATATAGGAGTCAAATTTTCATTTTTGACACTTTTTTCCCCCCACATTTCTTTGTACTAGCCCTCATCTCATATTTCAAATACATACAGGTTTGCTATTTCATTAAACACTTATCAGATAACTGTATGAAAAAAGTTCAAGTGAAAGTCAGTGGACTCTTGAATTCAGTTTCCTACTTAATGTCTGTCCATACTGGACTGTAGGTTGCTTGGGTTTAAAATTAATACCTTACCTTTTAAAGAAAAATACTTCCTTTTACTTCTCCAAAATAGTGTATATAGAGATATGTCCCAGAAATATTGCATTGCTAAAAACGAAGAGCAGTGAGGTATTTTAAGATATACTGAAGTAGCTCCTAACAATGTGCTCCAAATCAAGAAAGAATTGTTAAGATGAACTTGGATATGCCAGAACAGAGGTCTCCAGGTTGCCTTTGTAAGCCTCAACAGTCAAACAAAGGAGTCCTGAAATATTCCATGTGCTTGGCAGACCTAAATCACTGGATGCAGAGGGCGCTGGGGCTTGCTTTTGCAGGAAATAACTAGGATACATTGTGTTTTACTGTAAAGAAGCGATGCCAGGACCTTCCAAAGTGTCCCGGTTTTAAAACAAACAAATCACTGTTACAGGTCCAAGTCATGTTATGCAGATGAGCTCTCATGTCATCTCCCATGCATGTGGAAAATATAATACAGCATTTTGTGAAAGTGGGCAGACATGACAGACTTACAGATATGTCAGGAGGAATAAGATTCACCTTGGAATAAGAAATCAACATAGCTTTTCTCTATTAGTCTCAAGCAGAAGGGAAACATTTGGAAGAAATTAAATGTATCCCAAATTCATTGATGTCAGAGTGAAACATTTCACATTTTGTGAAAATGTAGTATTAGAATAAGAACTATTTCTTCCTCTTTCATTTCTGAAGGGAGACGTTATGAAAGAGTAAGTTCTAGGAATGAAACATATTGCAGTTTTGGGAAGACTGTAAGAAGCTGCCTAGATAGCTTGTATGTTTGACTTCTGTGCTCAAAAAGAGAGCTTTCTATAGTTTTGGAGAAATTTAACATCCTTAGAAGGGCTGAAACCTCTGTTGTCCTAAACTGTCATCTCTAAAGCATGTTAGTTTAACATGCTAAATATTATATTTGAATCCTTAAAAGCTCTGACTTTCTGTAATTTGATTCTGAAATCAATAATTGTATGGAGACAGTGAGATCATAGGCAGGTAACGTGCATGTCAGTATGAGTAAAAGAGTGGTGCTATGAACATGGTGTAGAAACTGGATGCTGTGATAACACATGGCTACTTTATGTAAGGTTTTTATGGACAGATCTTACAAAGCATTTCAGAGAAGCTCAGAACTGCGTCCCCATTTCAGAATGCAGGAGCTAAGGCCGATTTAAAGCACTTTAGCGCCTTCTAAAACACAAATAGTAGCTAATTAGAAGGAAGCTAAACTACACATCTCTGACAGTCTATCCTCCACTGCAACAATCTTTACCAAAATACGTAATAAAAGCATACTTTGTTTCAAAATTTTAAGATTAAGTAAATTCAGTGTTTTCCGGGAAAATAATGTAATTGGGAGAAGTCATAATAAAACATGGATTTTTGTGGTGTATTTAGTTGGTGTTAATTAAGCCTATTCTGAGAAATATTCCTGTTTGTCAAATATAGGGCACATGAAATGAAACCACTAGGTGACAAAATCAGAACAAACCTGTTCTTTACACATTATGTTGTAGAGCTGCAGAACCCTTTCTGCAGGATGTTGAGAATATAAAAAAATTACACAAGTTCAGAAAACAGTTGAATAATTTCTTAAAAGAAAACTCTACTGGGGATTGTAAATCATACAAGCATCATGTCTGGCTCTGGAAGTCCCTGACACTTAAACTCAGAAATACTTCCTATGTGTAATAGGAGTATTCAATTTGCTTATGCTGTTCCTAAACTTTTGTTAGGGATAGGAAGCTGTAGTAGATAAGCCTTTTAGACTCTCATCTAGCAGTTATTTTTTGTGTTGGGGATCTTCTGAGAACTGGAATGGTTGTTGCCTCTCTCGTACTGAGAGAAATCTATTTTTTTTGAGAGAGGAACAACAAGCCCTGAAGATAGGTGCTGGAATTATTTCAAAACAGCACAAACAGAATTCCTACCTGTCTTAAACAGAATTACGTTAGTGTTACCCAGATGCTCAGTTTATGAGCTGTAAACATGGGGAAAGGTCTGTTCTGTTCCATCCTGTACGTAGTTAGGATGTCAGGAGGTCCCCCCCAGCTGTTCCCTCACCGGCAGGAGGGAGAGCACCCAGGTTCCCCCTCACTACTTAAGTCAGATGCAGATATGACCAGAGCATCAACAGATGTATCATCCTGTTCCAAAACACATTGATAATGTGCCCTCAAAGGGGATTTGTTTCCCCTTGTATTCCTGTCTCCAGTTTTCCCTTTTCAAGTTTGTTCCATTTACCATCCTCAGCGCTTCCCAATTAAACACCTCAGCCCTTGTTTCCCTTTCCCCACTGGCCTCAGTTCTGTTGACTGGTAAATTCTGTTAAGCTAGCACTCCCCTTCTGTTATCTCTAGTGCTCCTCTGCCCTTTTTCCTGTTACTGTCTTGTTAGTGGTGCCACAGCACAGGGTGAGCCATCTGCATACATGCTACTCCTCCCCTGCTATCTGTAGCATCTCACATTTGGTGGTGGTGTTATCTTGTTAGAGACACCACAAGCCTGGGCATGCCGTTCGCACGCTACCCTGATGTACAGAAAGTCTCGTAGTCTGTAATTCTTTGTGTCTGTGCCTCAGAAAAGATGGCAGAATAAGGTAGTTTACATATACTTCAATGTTTATAGAACTATAGATGTGGCTGGGGATTTCCTGAAGTCTTTATATCATGATAATCACAGCTGTTTGCATTGGACATTAGGGGACTTGGTAGCTGGAAAAAGGTAGAGTTGGAAAAGGGAGCAAGCCCAGAAGTGGACAGAGGACGTTTCTTGTGGAAAAGATTGAGATTTAAGGAAGAAATGAGAGACAAAAGAACAATTTATTTATTTTCAAAAAATGTTTCACCCGAAAATAGAATCTTCAGAATTTACAAAATCTGCTCGTGGGCAGACAGTAAACCAGAAATGAAAATTGACAGGACCTGTCAAGCAGGCTGCTGGGGAATCTCGGTCCCTGCCTGCTCAGCTCCTCACCCATCAGCCTGCCTAGAAGGACTTGTCAAATTCAGCTTTCTGTCCACAACAAGTCAAGCTGATGTGGTTTTGGGTTTTTTTGTTTGTTTGTTTGCTTGTTTTTGGTGGGGTGAGGGTAAGCTCATTTTTAAACATGGACAATTGGCTTTTCAACAGGGAACTTCTCCACCAGCTCTACCCGACACTGTAGCTCAGTGACTTGACATTGGCATTATTTTTTTGGAATTTATTATGTCGATTTGGATGTTTTGGTTTCACTTTTGCCACATAATTGGGCTTATCTTTGAAGTATTTCTTGGAAACAGTTGCAGCAATCTCCCTTGATTATTTTGGATAGTTTAGGCTGAACTATCCAAAGCAGTTTGAGGGAGAGCAAAGACCTTTTTCTTCTATATTGTAGTTTTAAGTATATTAAATACTTTGATCTCCTTTGGGGAACTTGAAATAAAGTGTGGAATTAACAGAGTTGGTCTGGGAAAGTTGTGTAGTTTCAAATAACTGCCTGAAAAAAGGAAGAGAATTAAAAGAAAAGGGTAGTGTGTGCTGGAAAACAGGTCCCATCCACGGTCTTTCCTTTCTCCAAGCTTGCAGGTCTGTTACCTCTATAGCAGGTTTCCCCATTCCTGCAGGGGAAGGGACAGAAATTTCAGGTAGTTGCTTGACTGCATTGTTTTATAGAGGAGCAGCCCATCTGCTACATTTTTTTATGATAACTTATATATCTGTGTGAGGCACCATATATGCTGTGAAATCAGTATGGTTAGATGGCAGTGCAAAGCTAAAATTTTTGCCCGTTGTGGGAATAAATCTCTACTGGGTGGGTGGGGTGGAAGGTGTCTCCTCCTAGTAACACTACACTGAATGAAAGTCATCATGCCGTTAGCTGTGTTACAGATAGCACAAACTGGAATTATGTTCTATTTGTACTGTGAAAGCTATAAGGCATTCAAAGCGGTTTTTTTTTTTTAACAGTTTAGGAAATGCAGTGTGAAATTTGGGCCACTATGATCATCCACTCTCAAATCCTTCAGTATCCCCTTAAGTTGTCACTGTATCTTCTGGCAATGATTCCTGAGTGTTTACCTTTTCAGTATTAAACCTAATGTTTGTGTGTTTCTTTTTGTTTGTTTTCTGTTGTTGTTGTTGGGTTGGTTTTGGTTTTTTTTCTTGTACAAAGATGTTCAGGAGCCCTTACTTTCTGAATGCCTTTAATCTTGTTCTTTTTCTGTCCATTTATAAATAAGTAGAGCTAATTTTTCATCCTTTCCTTTGAGGAAAATACCTCCATGCCTCCTAACTGAATTATTTCTATTTCTTCTGCCAGGAGGTGATTGGGACAGACCACTAGTATTCATCTTGGCTGTTTTAATTGCATATCAGTTTTACTCTTTTCCATTCATTTCCTTGTACAACCGACTATCTGATTTCTTCTGTCATGAAAGCATGAGCACAGACAGTCTCCATAAGCCTGTGACAGCTCTTCTCGAATCCATGTAGAGCTGATGAAATATTAACAGTACTACAGTAATTTGCTGTCTCATTTATAAAGGCTTCTTGCTGAGGAACATTTGGATATATAAGAAAAATATTGTGTAAAGCATTAATATGCTATGTATAGCAATGAAAGAGATGCTGCCTAAGGGTTAAATTACTTCTAGTACATAAAAACAAATTTGTATGGATTTTTAAGGTTGTTTTTAAATTACACCTTTCCACAAAAGGATTCACTGCATATATATACTTTTCAGTATAAAGGTATCATTTCCAAGCTGTCATCCTTAACTCCAGCTTGAATGAAGGAAATTATAGATACCAGTAGGTACATTTCATGTGTTGGGAGTGAGGGCAAACATCTTACTACTTTTTTGCAGATGTCTTTGAACTGGAAAGCAAACTTACAAATCTGGTCACTGTTCTGTAACATGTATATGCTATGGTAGTGAAATTAAGCAAAAGGCATGAGGTCTAAGTGTCATGTATTTTGGGAGCTTTACCAGCACTGGTTGTGTCAGGATCCACAGGCCAGGTAATAACATAAATCAAATTCCTACAGAAAGTGATGACTAATGTACAACAACAAACTTTCACCTACAATACAGCTACAGTACAGCCCTTATTTTCTGGAGATAGTTTGAGGGCTTCAGAAACCTTAAAATAATTTTCTTCTGAAATCATGTGTGGCCCTGGGTAAGCTCTTTGATCAGTCCTGATCAAGATAAGTAGATGTAAATGTGAAATGGTCAGAAATCATGAATTCATACATGACACTGTAAGAAACAGCATTTCCATCATGTTTCACCAGGGTCTGATTATCTTAATTGTTCTTCTTGAATCTTTCTATACTAAGGCAATAAGTAGATAGCTTGTAGCTTCTTGTCAGAAATGAGCTGGCAGTGTTTTGCATAGCTGAACTAGTTTCTTCAATATATAAAATACGTGGAAATATTTCTGAAGGCTGGGAAAAACCTTTAACAAGTCATAATTATCATCTGCAATATTTTCAACAGCCACAATCTTGGGCTGGAATCTGAGTTGTGTCCTGGTCAATGGGGAGAAGCAGGTCAATTTACTTGCTCTGTACAATTTAGGTGAATATGTGCTATCCATACTGAATTTAACAGGATCACAGGATAACTCAGTCTGGAGGTTTGAGGAGGTCCCCAGTCCAGCCCTGCCGCAGCAGCTCAGTGCCGGGATTGGATGGGGCTGTTCAGTGTTGGGCCACCTGGGGGGCTGGGAACCCCCTGGATGGAGCCGGCACAGCCTCCCCG